>JAUZNJ010121532.1:6675-19082 GCA_034780135.1 Jordanella pulchra
TGCAATACTATTATATTATACCTCAAAGTTTTCCTTGTTTTGGTACTTTGTAACCACTGATTTAAATGTAAATGCATGATAGTCAAAGAAAAGTAGTACAAAATTGAAAGGTGGAAACAAAATAATGAGTGATTTGCAAAGTAAATCTGAAAAGTCTGGATATGTATTTAAGTCTCCTTACACCAATAAAAATAAATCAAATAATTTATCTGTCTCAATAAGTAATACATAAGGTGAGTTTAACTGTTGTTTTGTTGTCAGTATAAATGTTCCTGCTTGCGGTTTGTTTTAGAATTTTTTTTTAAGAGCATCGCGAATAACAGAGAAAACACCGAACAACTGAAATAGTGTTGCAAAGAAGTTTAAAGTAGGTAACCTATGAAACCGTATATATGACTACAAACAATTCTAATAATCTACTATTATATCCTTCATCAAAGAAATAGAGGTTGGCAGAACTGCAAATGTACCAAAACAAAGCCAAGCTTATTTACTGATAAGACAAGGCAAGGAGAGCATTAATCAGAGAAGCAGCAAAGAGAACTGTGGTAATTTAACTTAAGCAGATCAGCAGAGATCCACTTTATAATGAGAGAGTCCTTCAACAGGACAGTGTTTAATTGTGCCTTTCCCAACCCTGACCTTCTTAGAGGAGTGACCAGAAAAAGCCATTTCCTAAAGAATTACAAGTTTTGTCTCAGAAAGTAGAGGTTGCAAACTAGAATGGACCACACTCTTAACAAAGTGGTGAGATGTTTTCTATTATTTTTACTCTTAGGTAAGTTGTTTTATCAACTAGTATTGGCAATGTTACACAGTGTCTAGAGATGTAGAGACAGAAATGCAATGCAAATCATGCCAGGGAAGACAGAAAAGACAAACACCACTCAAGTGAGTTTTGTATCAATTTGTATCAACTTTGTTTGTATCAATTTGAGGAAGTTGTTTTGATTTTTGCTGTTGAATACTGCATAGTGCACATATGTTAACCATAAAACATGGTGGGCACAGTAGCATGCTGTCTGTAAACTTTTGTTTAGGGACAAGGAACTTTGTCCGAGGCTAAAGGATTATGGATGGAGCTTATTTTAGGCTAGAGAGAAAACCTACTAGACAGCACAGAACAATTTACACTAGGAAGAAGAATCATCTTTCACATGGAAATCAACAACAGGTCTAGAAAGAGTAAAATATTAGTATGGAAAAAATGTCCTAATAAAGGGCTACTTAAATCACCTTTGGCTTTTTATATACTTTGTAACATTATAAAATGTTAAATAATATTTTGTTATATAATGGATCAGCAGGCATACACAAAGAAATAAGATGAAAATATCAAAATCAATGATGCTCTCCAAGAGCGCCATGAAATCCATCATCTTCACATGGAAACCACCTGGTACAACAACAAACCTGCCCAGAGAGAGAGACCCACCAAAAGTCCCAGACTGGGCAAAGAGGGCATTAATCACAGAGACAGCAAGGAGACCAAAGGTAACTGTGTAGATGTTGCAAAATTACTACAGCAGAGACTGTAGTGTCTGTCCATAGGACCTCTATATGAGCAACTCCCCAAATTTATACAGGATGATGCTCTGGTCATAAGAAAGAGGGGAAAAAAACTTCCTCAGTCACCAAGGAAAACTCTATTTTCACAAATCTGAAAACCACATCACAAAAAGCATCATCCCCACTATTAAACATTGTGGTAGCAGGATCTTGCTGTGGTGAATTTTATTTATGTATTTACTTTTTAAGCAGTAGAGACTGGGAAACTGGTCCAAGCATCAAAAAGCATCCCTTTTGAAGGAGGTGGGGAAATGTTGCTACAGTAAAAGAAATGAACAAATGTTATTTTATAATTTATTGTTTGCATCACAAGAACAAAAGAAAAAGCGTCCACAGTTGTTTGCATGTTCTGTAAACAAAATGGTGCAAATTCTTAGTCAGGTTAATTGCAGAAGCATGAAAAGGCCAGAGAGGAAAAAATGTTTTTATGTTGCTTTGTGCTTACGTTACTTTATGAATGCCTGCCATATATAACCTCTCTTTATAATTGCAAGACAAAATATTCAGAAGTGTCAAAAGGGGTATATATTTTTTGAGAGGAGAGGTACAAGTAAAGGAATAGAAATTGATTTAAACTTACCTTTAGTAAGCTGAAGCTGGTAGACATGTCCATGCTACTGCTTTGTGATTATAATGTGCTGGTACAGAAAAAAATAGCATGCATTGCATTTTCCCCTAACTTTTCCCTCTTTATTTTGCAATGCATAATTTTCCTACATAGTTCTCCTGACAAGTGTTATTTTAAGATAATCCAGTTTATAGATATAAAAGTCTCTGTATTCACAAAAGATGTAGCTGCTGGGGCTGAACTTTTGAAGTTCATACAATCCTTCAACAAAGGACACATTGACAGATGTGTTATAAAAAGAGTTTAAACAATAGTAAGGAAGGAAAGATTAGGATTTCATTAGAGCTAGTCACTGCAGAATTTGTTTTAACAAGTTCTAACTGGAATGTTTTAAAACAATACTGTCAACGTAGATCTATTTTACTTAACTAATTTGTACTCTTTTTGCCTGAAAAATTTTATTTGGCAGTCAGATTAGATTAGATATTGTAAAAAATGTGAATGCACTATCAGGCTCAAGTTCTAATGTTGTAAACTGTCCTGCCTCATGCTTCACCTGTGCTCGTGAGTCAGCCTCAGAATTGGGCCAATACCAACAGGCTGTCTTTCATCACAGTATGACAGAAGCACACAAGATTAGAGCAGAATCCACCCAAAACAACCGCGCAGAGCTTGGGGATAATCCTGAATCCAAACATCAGAGGGAAACAGAAGGACACCACTTCATGGATCATCCAATCAGAATCCACCCTAAAGAAAAACAACAGAATGATGCACTGCGATTGCACAACCTGGCTGGCACTGGAAAAACAAGACGTGATGGGTTTCTGCCCCACCTGGGGAACCACCAGCCACCTCAGTTGTAGCAACAGCCTGGAAACTGGTGATATTGTCGGTGGAAACAGGAAGTAAGCTTTTGGCTGTTTAATTTGGGGAAAAACAAGCATGTTAAAGAAAACTGGGTAATGTATACAATTGCAGAAAAAAACTTGAAACTTATGATTATTATGGCCATAAAACTTGATTTTCAAATATGGATTTAAAAGTCAAATTTCCAGGATGGAGAAATTGTATAACACATTTATTAATAATAGTAATCATATTTAAATGATCATTTTGATTTACAGAAAAGAGACAACACACTCAAGTTGCTGTAGGTGTATAGACAGCGACAACTACCACAAACACACAGAGTCTGTATCTGTTTCAATTTAAAATTATTTTTCTTAAAGAAAATTCCCTGAATTTCAAACAGGATCACTGTGGGCAGCTATTTAGCCTTCCAGGCTACATTAAACATTTCTAATTGTGTTAGATGAGTTATTGGCTATTCGCCTTATAAAACAGTAATGTACAGTAGGTTCCAATGGTAGTCAAACTCCAACAATTAACCCACAGTATTACCTTGAATTAAATCAACATAGCAACACAAGTCTAACGATACTGTTTCGCCAACAAAAACAAACTCTATGCTTTTTTTCATCAGTTCAAGAACAGAAAAGCCAGCTCCAAATCCAAGTGGAGCTGCTTCTGCTCCTGAAGAGTCCTGCACCTCGGAAACACAAGGCCAATGTTAATCTTCATTTAATACCTTTTCTTACCTGATCAAAGAGCACTGTTTTTTTATCTGTAGCAATAATGAGTCCTGATTGTCTTCAGGTTGACATTTGGTTAGCTTGATTAACTATCTGTCAGAGACAGACTGTGAAGGAAACTGCCTTGATGGTGGTTTGTTCGGCCATTACCCTTCTGTAGCATTTCCCTGAAGGTAGGGTTTAAACAGTCTTTAAGCCGGAATCTGTAAGGTTGGCTTGTAATTATATTTTTGCCCTAGACTTGTTCAGGTCGTCGATGGTCAGTGGATGGTAAGTCAAGATTTCTGCAGGCCTAGTTGTTTGTGCAATATGGACTCTTTTGTAGATGAGCCGACCCAAACAGACTGGTACCAAGACTGAATGATAGTAGTGCTACAGAATGCTACAAGCTCCTCTGTAAGGTTGTATATCTTGAGTTATTGCAGGAGATACGACCTGCAAGACAGACATATTTAAAGGTATCTCCTCTTCTTTAGCTTTTCAGAAGCATGGTAAAATATACCAGATTGATGCTACCTCCCCCATGATTGATTGGATGTTTAGTGTTCTTAAGTTAGAGAACATGACCTTAACTCAAATAAACAGAGCTATTATCATTGTAACCAATTCACTTAAGTCTTGTCCTGTCTGAACATGCAAATGTTAAACGGCCCAAATGCTTTTTCATCTAAAGGGGGAATTTTAAATGGCTTAAACTTAGAAGCAGTTAGGTGTGAAAGCAGGACATTGGTCCTGTAAATGCTGTGTTGGAAGAGAAAAAAACATAATAAAAAGGTTTTGGAAAGCCTTAACATATATGCTGAATTTCATGGACTATATTTAAAATCCAGACCTTCTCCAAAAGGCTAACTGATTAAAATCAATACTACATCTCCAATAATAGTGGTCGGTTTATTGTACAGGATAGATAGAAGCTTGTGGATGGCTACAAAAATAGTGGGGCTGAGGTGCAAACTGCTTGAGGCATTTATCCTAATATAATTAAGGACGCATGAGCTTATATAGATAATGTAATGGCTGTGAATTACAAAAAAGTAGAAAATAATAATTGTATTTAAGGTTTATTGAAGTTGTTTTTTACCTAAATAAGAAGTGATTTTAAACTTATGACTGGCACTTTGTCTCCACTGCTAAAGGCTTTGGAAGAGCTTTGCTTTAGGGTAGATTTAAAATTTGTAGCTGGGGTAAAAGGAAAGCTGTTTTAATTTGAACAGTGCTCCATTCAAAGCTCAGGTGACTGATGTGGTTTATTCTGCTGTCAGTGTGCTACATCTTGTTTTACAGTCATCACAAAGGCTCAAGTTCAAAGGTATGACACAGTGCCAGAACATAGGCAACACAGCTTTTTGTGAAATTTAATATATCAGTATCATCTTAAACCTTTGTATCGCAGACATCCACCTGTGTACATGATTATGAAAGAAGTGCCTTCTGTGCAGGCTGATGGATTTATGTGCCAGTAAGCTTTTGCCAGTTCTCACCAGCAGGACTAGGGGCTGTTTTTAAAGCTGCTGTACTTGCATCATTACTTTTAGACACCAAGAATGACGGGTTGGAGACTGAAGACTGGGAATGAGACTGATCCTTTGCCAGAAAGCCTCGGCCCTGGGCCACCATCTATTTGATTCTTCCAGAGAGTCTCCACGCCCAGAAACCCTCTACCATCTTCCTTCTGTCCAAGTTCCCTGTGCTTACTAACATACATGCAAAGATAGCAGAATTTCCACATAACTCTCCAAACAGAGGCTGAATTGCAATCCATGATGTGTGTTTGGGTTTAATGACTATTGGTTTCCTTTAACATAGTCAGCACTTTAACAGGTAGCAGAAAGGTTGTGACATTGAGCACTGAAGCAAACAGATACCACTGTTGGCAGGTAAATTAACTTCACCCTTACCTTCTCTCTCTAATTTGCCAGATGTAAAACTGTTAAAGCTTAATGATGAGCTTGAGGCCCCAGATGGACAGTGTAATGTCAGTAGAACAAAGCACTCAAATGGCTCACTGATTTATTTATTTCTGCAAGGCATATTATATAGACACAATGTGCTGACACTGAAATCCCTCTTCACTTCATCTGTTTTCTGGTCAAGAAAGAAAATGTTCTTGTGGTCATTCTAACTGTATTTAGGATGGTCATTTTCCCCCAAAAAACATTCTTTAGAGACATTTATTACAGTACTGTAAAGAGTAATGGGGTGTTCCATTTGCCATAATGAAACCTAACCACCCTGAAGATAGTTCATTGAATCCGTCTGTCCATCTGTTTAGTAGTCTAAGTTGAGCCGTGGAACGGAAATCTCTGTGGCCTGCCAGGTACTGCAGTTGAAGGAGGAGATTCTTTTACATCTTAAAGGATTAAATGTTGTGCATGACAATGAGATTAGTTGTAACTTTTCTACCAGTGGGAACACAGTTTTTTATTTCACAAATA
This sequence comes from Jordanella pulchra, assembly GCA_034780135.1. Classification (NCBI taxonomy): domain Eukaryota; kingdom Metazoa; phylum Chordata; class Actinopteri; order Cyprinodontiformes; family Cyprinodontidae; genus Jordanella; species Jordanella pulchra. Next base: position 12,843 of record JAUZNJ010121532.1, read on the forward strand.
CAGCTGAATCCCTTACCTTTTGTGCATAAAGATCTAGGACAATGAAGCAACACTAGTTATTTAAAGGTGTGACTATATCACCACTTAAAAGTTCAATTGACATGTAATCGTAGGTTACCTTGTTTTTTGGGGGCTAGACCTGTTTGATTTGATAAACCTGGTAACGTTTCTATAAAAGCCCCATATCGTCATCATATTTAATGATTTTCATGACATTTTTGTTCTTTTGGTTAACCAGTCCAAGAAAATTGTTTTAATTTATGCTAAAAACATAAACACATTCAACTTGCATTTTCCATTATAGATCACACAGCCTTGCAACATTAGCTTGCCATCTCTAAGTTTTACAGCAGAGGATTGTGTGTTTTCATACAGGGTCTTGTTCACTCGTTTTCAAAGGAAGCGCTTTTGCCCGAGTTCACAAAGTTTAGTTTAGATCTCATCGCTCCACATAATTTTGTTATGGAAGTTTTAAAGCTTTTCCATGATGTTTGGCATAGAAATGACTTTCTTCTGGCATTTCAACCATGAAGCCATTTTTTTTCCCAGTGCCTCCTTGTTGTGCATCTTTAAACAGCTGCACTTCTTTTTTTATGGTTTCAAGTAAAAGCTATTTACAGATGTGGGCAGAACATCCAAAAAATATACTCAAGAGTATAGCTACTTTAGTATGTTTTTTTCTTCAGCTAGAGTCAGACTATCTCTACAAAAATGAGCTAAAGTAAAAATGTATTTGGTAAAAAAATCTGATCTAGTACACAATCATTTGCACAAAAAAAACATATAATCAGATATACCACACAATAGAGTTAAGTGGAAATTCTTGTATTTTAAATATCATAATGAACAGTAAAAAAAAGGCTAGAAAATACAGGCAGAAAAAAACATAGCTTTCTGGATCTGTTTTTATAAAACACAAACAATCTGTAGCCTACAACAAATATTCTATTACTAGCACTTAAAGATGGCATTGTACATTTTTTTTAAAATGCAAATGCGTTGTTTCAACACAATTGTTGTTTACTATATATTGTTTTCTTATGTTCTAAAAGGCACAGCAGAAACAATTTCTTAAGAATTACATTAGAACAATTAAGCTTGTGTGACGCTGTTCTGAAAACATCCACCTAATTTGAAGTAATCCTCACCTATTTTGCATACCTAAATGGAAAGGCAAATACCTATGAAACTGTATGCCGAAATTACTTGTGCGATACATCATTTGAAATCTATCACCTTCTAGTTTCTGAAAATATAAATGACAAGTGTGACTAAAACACAGGCTAAACTGCAGCAGTTCAAACATGACTGTTTTTTTAGAATAGCAATAACAAAGACATGCTTGATAGCAGGCATGTGACACTACTTTATATTTATTCAGCATCATGTCAACAACAAGTGCGAAAAATTTCAGACCTCTGGGTATAACAGTGTCAGAGTTATGCGACTTTTAATTTCTGATGCCATTAGTGTCTCCAAACCTCTCCAAATGTACCAAATGCTTGTATTACACAGTTTGACCCATAAAATCACACTGAAGTACTTTATTGAACACAAAACAATTTTGAAACCTATTTTTTTTATTTGTTATCTTCTCCTGGGAGTTACAGGAACATGAAGACAATAGCATGCTGGTAGAAGAGACTTTTATAATTGTCTAAAATATTCCAGTAAATTTATTTTACTTATTAAATAAACTACATGACAAAAATGCTTTGCATTAGAGTGCAAAATCAAGACTTTTACTCTTCCTTTTTTATAAGAGAGAGTAAGGCTGTAATACCTGCCAAGCAAGTGTGAAAGATAATTGGTCACCGAGGAGCTGCTTTGATGGAATCATTTAGCTGCAGCACTTTGCATTTCATCACTTCTTGCTGTCAATTACAGTTGACTTACAAGGGACAGGGAATGTAAAGCATCAATTTGTGAGTGGGCAATTACACTAGAGAGAAGATGGCAGGACATATTCATTTAACATGGCTGCTTGTCCTTCGGTTTTCCCTTTCTGAAGAGATAAAGAGTTGTTTCAGTCAATTAATTTATCACTTAATTACAATCGAAACTTATTCATAAGCGCATGCAGCGTCTTAAAGAAGGGTACAAACCCCATGAATTTAACACTTTGTCATCTTATAACCAAAAAGTTAAGAGATGTAATCAGGAATGGCGTAGCAGATACTGCGAAAAGAAATTAATACATGATTGTAAAACCTTTATACATTTTAAGTTCTAGAAAATAGCTAACATCCTGATGTCACTAAAATAAAATAACAGAAGACAGCCAACTACCATCAAAAATTATGAGTTTTAAAGTGCAGTGAACTTGTGTGTAATCTTATACCTGTATATATGCAGCTGTTCTGTAAAGGCCTCAAAGGTTAATATGAGACCGTTGGTGAATGAATGGCATTATGAAGCTTGAATGACACAGCAGACATGTCTGGGATAAAGTTGCTAAAAAGTCAAAGTGTGGTTAGGGTTTAAAAAAACAACAATATCCTAAACATTTCAGGGAGTACTGAGCAAATATTTTTTTTATTCAAAAAGGTAGAGAATGGCCTAACTGGAAACCTTCTGAGAGATAATTGTCTAGTGATGCTCAGAACCTCAACCAGAGACGACTATTCTTCATCTCAGTTTAGATAAGCAAGGGGTCCATGCTGTCGTCAAAGGAGCTGCAAGGAGCTTTGATTTTTCTACTTCAAAAGTAAGACACAAAGATGAATGCCTTGTATAAAAAAAGATATTTAAAAATATAAAGCCCTGGTTAACGTTTGCTAAAAGTTTTGGAGGGGTTATAACAAATATGTACAGGAGGGTGCTGTGGTCAGATGAATCTAACAGTGAATTCTCTAGTCTTTATTCAAAATCCCATGCATATGGTAGTATATATGATACTGAAAAAACCTGCTTGTATCATTGTGCAGTGAAGAGGCTTTTTCTTCAGTAAGATGAGTAAAGCTAAGCTAAACTAATGAAAATATCAAACCATATCAAAATGTTAGAATGTACCGGTCAGTGTGCCAACCGCTTCAAGTTAGACTTGATGTTTGCAAAGGCTCTCTATGCACTTTAACTGAACTTTTCTATTTTCTCAACGAAGGTTTTATTTTTCTTATTTTTATTTTTTTTTTATTTGATGCATGTAGTTCTATAAAGTTTTTGGGGGGCTTTTTTTATTTTTATTTTGGTGATACAATTTTCTTTTGATTTCATTATCAAACACTACTTTGTGTTAGTCCACCACAATACATCTAAATATAGTGTATTGGAGCTGATTGTTTGTATATTGCATCTAATGCATATTATACAATACAGAATAATTAGGGTGTTAATTCTATGAGATTTGATATATCTGTATCTGAGTGTATATTTGTTTTAAAAAACAGACAGGAAAAAAATATGAAGTCTATGTTTTAAGCATAGTGAAAACAAGTTAAATTTTTATTATATAGTTGGATTTTACAAGAACCACCTCAAAGAACCTGCTTAGTATTGTGCTTTTGTACAGGTGAGACACATCCCTCAACAGAGCTGTCAGGAGTGTCTGTTTAAACAGATGGTTTGTATTTACACAAAGCCTTATATGAATGCTGGGGAGGTAGTCAAATATAAGGTCTTTGTACGCCTTGTAATAAATAGAGAGTATGTGATGGTTTTCTTCTTAGGAGTAGGCTGTATTGCAAATAAAGAGTTAAGGTGACAGACATGACCCTCTTCCCCCACACAAAGGTAGCCCAGGGTTTACCAAGTTTGCCTTTCAAGGGCTGATAAGTTTGAACTGATGATATTCTGCTAATGACTTTGGGAGGAGGCTAAGACAATAAATACTGACAGGTAATTACGGTGAAAAGGGCAGAATCTGGGGCCATAACTCTATTTTAGGTGCGCGGTTTTAATCTCTAGAGAAAACAAAGTTGAAAGCAATGGGAGGTGAAATTTCATGGTGTTAGAAACTTTAGAAAGCCCCCCATGCATCTCCTTTGTTTTGCTCTGTGACAGAACAGAGAAGGTGTTTTTATTTTGGTCTGAGATGGTTTTCTGCCCACACACGGAATAAAAACCGTGATGGGGAAAATTTAGTTGACATTTGATTCTTTATGTTGAAAGGAAATATTTGTGAAGGAAACAAAAGCAGACACCTTAGAAAACTTTGACTAGAATCATATGGTAGTGATCAATGTTTGGCTTTCTCTGTAAAATAAATCTCATTCATCTAGCACCTATTACTTCCTGGAAACAGTGATTTGTTGTGCTATTTCATTTGAAACATTTGTTTAAATTAAGAAGTGGAGCGTTTTCTCTTCGTTGAAAGACAGCTACTCTTTCAGTAAACATTATGATTTAAAGCTGAATACTAAATAAAAACAAAGAATTGATTCACAGTGTCGAGTATTTTGAATCAGTTACTAATGAGTGGAAGCAACTAATGATTATTTGCAGAATGTGGAAACAATGTTTGCATAAGTCCTAAACTGTATCTCCATATATCTGGAGGATCTGAATTTTGCTTAATTAAATTCTGCTAGTATAAAGGTAATACTGGGAAATTAAATATACATTTGTTGCACAGAACTGCACACAAGTAAAGGATAATTAGATTATGAGTAATGTGCATTGGCCAGCGTTGAAATATAACATGATTGATATAAAGTCCACAGAGTCACAGTTGTTGCATTTTGAATTAGAGTTCTGTAAAATTAAAGCCACATTCATTATGAAAGCATAAACATTATGCCTAGCAAAGCCCCTTTACTGAATATAACCTATTGAATAAATCCATTATGTTTTACACAAATGCAAATGTATGGCCACAAAAACAGTCAAAAAAGAAGTCTCACTGGATTCCCACACATTCACCCTGTTATATCAGTCTGTATCTGTCCATCTGTCTGTCTCTCTCCACCTCTCCTTATTTAACACACATTTTCTTGGAAGCGAATGTGAGCCATATTAAATCTGACTCCTCTGCTGTGCAGTAATGTGAGCACCGGTGGTTAGTTTTATATGATTCACAAGCGTGTAAATATTTAATAGAGAAACGGCATGGAGTGCTGTGTCACTGTTCCTGCGCCGTCGACCCTGCAGATGTAGAGCAAGTAAATACGGAGAGAATTTCTTTCCGACTGGAAATTTATGGAGCAGCTGAAAAATGAATGTACAGTATGGTTGTTATTTTTTTATTACAAATAAATTCTTTAACTGTCATACACAATTATACATGCTTTTTTTATGGCTGAGGATGCGATTAGATGTTAAAACTGAATAGTTCTATAAGAGGTTCGACACAAATGGAACAACAAAACTTTCCTTGATTTAAGATAATAAATATTTATGGTATAACCCTTCAAGTGCTACAGTTTTGCATGTGTCACTCATTACAAAAAAGTAAAAACCTTAGAAATTTCTGAATTAAACTGCAATAAAACTTATTTTGAAATAATTTAAATGTACAAATAAAAGCAAAGCTGTTGGGTAATCATCTTGCTTTGGGACATTTATTCACAGGGCTATATTGGCAAAACAGAACACACAAAATAACAAAAAAACAAATAAAGTGCTGTAGAAAACATTTTACCAAATGAGTAAGTGTTTTTTGTTACACTTGATATTTTTTTATATCCTCAAACAAATGTTGATACAGAGAACTTCAGTAATTCAAAAAAACAGTTTTAAAAGCAGTGATTTCATAATTAATTTCAAGAAGTCCAAACCAACTTGGACCTACACGCGCGCGGGTCAAATAAATATTGAACATGCCACCATTTTTCTCATTAAATTTCGTCATCAGATGCGGGTAACAACCCATGCAATCCACTCATACAAAGAAATCAAATCATAGATGGCCAGAAATAAAGTTATTTGTAATAAAGTAAAAAGGCATGGGGAAAAGTATTGAAACATGTGAAGAAAGGAACGCGCAAACAGGCATGGAAAGCCAAGACACCAGCCGAAATCTCTCAGTAATTAGAACACAATCCTGCCTCTTGTCAGTGCCAGTTAATATCAGCTTGTTCTGTCCCAAATGTTGGTCTATAAAAACGTGTATCTGGTATCACACAAGAAACGTCATGATGGGTAAAAGTAAAAAGCTTTCTGAAGACCTTCACGACCTTATCGTTGCAAATCCTAATGATGGCATTGGTTACAGAGGGACTTCTAAACTTCTGAATGTGCCATGGACAGGGGTCATGGACATTGCAGATTAATTAAGCATTAATTAGAAATGCAAATTATATA
>JAUZNJ010121543.1:0-73977 GCA_034780135.1 Jordanella pulchra
ATTCTCACACTTTTTGTTATATATATATATATATATATATATATATATATATATATATATAAAACTCCCAGGTCTCTGATAGAAGACCAGAGCTTGAGGATGATACAGATACCACCCTACAAAAGTGTGAGGGTGATGATGATGTATATGTGTGTGTGTGTTTATGTATCTATGAATGTATGTATTGATTCAAATAATTTTGTCACATTTCAAAAATTTTATGGGCACTTTTTTCTCGTTACATGTATTAATGTATCTGTTGGTGTTCACTATTTGCCTTTTTACTCTGCAGCTGAGGTAATGAGGGTTGAATAAACCATTATTCTACTCCAATGGTTTCTGTTGTGAACTTAAGGGGACCAGAGGAACTTTGGTGCATATTATCGATGAATGCCCATTAGTTGTGGCCTTTTAATATTCTCTGGATGTGTTGTGTTGGTCTGTATTGCATTGCAGAGTAGAGGAGGTAGCTGAGATTTTGAAGGCCGTGAATTCTAATCAGGAGCAAAATCTTCCTAAAACACCCCAGCTTCATAAAGTATCACAGTGCAACGCCACTTGAAGCATTGATGTCAATGGTGGAAATCATAATTTTTTTTTTCATTTTTGTATTTATTTGTAGCTAATCTAATGAAAGAAGTTGTTTCAATTGCTAAATGAAAAAAGAGAATGAAAGAGATTAAAAATTGGACAAATGTCGATGGTACTGAAGTTGGTGGGGGGGGACTTTGCTTATAGGCCTTATCCAGGCTTTGTTGGAGGCAGAAATAAAAAAAAAACACATATTTCATAGAAATTAAATGATGTTGTAACGCAGAACTTTAAAAGTTGGCAGCAAAGTCGCTTTTAAACGTTTTGATTTCGGTATTAATCACCACCTGATGCTGTCATGTAATCTAACAAGTGTAATTATGCTGATATGAAAAAGGTTTAATTATCTCTGACTGACGCAGGAGAACACAGCGAGCCGGGCGGCTCTTGCGCCTCTCCTCCGTTCGCAGCGCTCGGATATGATGTCAGCACGGCGGCTCGCTGAAGCTAGTCTCCCTGGCAACGCCGCGTGCGGCAGTGACGCCAGCGCGGGCCCCCTGGCTCGTGGTGAGTGGGCGTGACTCGCGACTTTAGCCCCCTCCCTCTTGTCTCCTCGTCAGTGAGGGCGGGGCTCCAGTTGGGAGAGAGCGAGCGAAACACGACACCCCTGAGGAACCGAGCGAGGCTCGCGCGCGGGGGGGTGGGGGGAGGAGGAGAGCAACGCTGTGAGTGGAGCTCTAAAAAGTCTGCGAAGAAACACAGGTTTGCTTTCTAACCTTCGTTTCTGACACACAAGTAGCAGAGCTTTTGAAGGCGGACTGAGCGAAGGATGCGACCGGGACGGAGTAAGCAGCTCCCGGACAGTTAACCAAACTCCTCACAGAGGAGGAGTGGACGGTTTTTCGGCTGCCTCGAATCGGGACGGTTGGTTGTTTCGCCCAAAGCGGATTCAAACGCTCCCAGTGACTACCGAGCCAGCAGTGATACATTTTGGGGCTTTTCAGTTTTCAGAGAGCGGACGGCAAAAGAGCGAAGGGGAGGAGGAGGGGGGGAGACTCTTTTCACACAGCCGCTGAAGCGGTAGCTCGTCTGAAGGAAAGAAAAGAAAAAGTTTTCGGTGCGTCTCAATCAAGTTTTCCAGACTTGGAACCGGAGTGGGAAGAAAAGAGGAGAGAGAGAGACTGAATTCTCCTTCCACCAGCAACTTTGTGGAGTTCCTCTAGTTTTAGCTTTCCAATTCAGTCGAGGCAGAATGAAAACACCTGGAGATACTGGTGAGTTGGCTATGATTGTTGTCCACCATTGTTTCTCTTGTTTACTTACTCAGCAGTACTTCCACTGTCTGATAACTAACTTGTATAATCAATGACTTAAAAAAATCAAACCTGTTGATTTGGGCTGCTCTCACGTGCTGCTACAGCGGTCATGCTTTCTCTGGATTTAGTTCAATTTGGTGCAGGTTAGGTACTGTACTCTGGTCTGAGAGGAAGTGGTTTCGCTACTGTACAGTTTTTCTTTTTTTTTTAAGCGACATGCTACCGTGTCGTCGTGACAACCTTGTTTCACCTTCCGCAAGCTTTCAGAGAAATAGCAGAAAACAAACCATAGAAACACCAGGTTTACTGAGGTGGACGGATCCAGGCAGGTAGAGGAAGAAACTGAGTTGACATGTTTTTTTTCTGTTGTTGGCCTGTCAGTTTGCTGAAGTTAGGGGTATGGTGGGTGGGGGGGATTCCCAGCAGTCAGCTGAGGTCTCTCTGTGTGTTTGTAATTCCCGAAATGCTTACATAAGTTTTTTTTTCTTCTTTTTCTTGCTTCTCTCTATCTTAAGGCCGGTGTATATTTTCTCCGGAAATAAGGAAGTGGAAGTACCGTCATGTGTGTCTTCTATGTAGTTTTGCTGTTTTTCTTGTTTTGATAATTTTTACTTTTAACTTCTTGAAGCCTTTAAGTAGATGTTTGTAAGAATTTCACAAGTGCTGCTAGTCGAAACAAACAGGAGCGATGGAAAAGGTTGGGAATCCAGAAAGTTACCGTACTGTGTTACAATCTTTATGATGTTAATTTGGGAAAAACATGAAAAGTTTGTGTATTTGGTGTGTTTTTTTTCTCCCAGTGATTAGGGTTATAGGGGGCTTAAAAGCTTAATTGTTTTCTAATAAAAGCTTGTAGTATTTCAGGAATTTCAGGATCGTGTATTTTGTTTCCAAAATACTTAATAATTCTTACATTTTTTGAGTTAATACAACAAACTTTGAGTTAATATACTCTGAATTCCCTACTGTTTCTAGTAAATTGATTAAATGGGGACCACATGAAAAAAACTTCTAAAATATAAATAAATAAAATGATGCCCAGGTCATCTATATAAATTTTTTACAACCTTTTTAACAGTGATTCTAAAGTCATTCTTGTGAAAAGATGTGAACTAAGTTTTAAAATCTTTGAGGAATATTTGCATATTTTCTAGTTGTTTTGATTTTTTCTGAGGATAACATCAATTATATTTAGATGAATGCTTTACATCTCTTTATTTTGGTTATGAAATACATATTTGTCACTAAATTTGCTTTTTGAATTGTCCAGAATGTCATCTTTGTCAACATTAAAAGGTGACTTTCACATTAAATATAATCAACAGAATTTATTCTGGGATGAGCAATAGGTTTTCTGCTTCAGTTGTTTTACAAACTAAACCTTAAATTACATTTGGAAATCCAATTCAGAAATGCCCTATTAACCGCAAAGGGAAATGAAATGAGACAACATGTCTAAAAACTTACAGATTATCCTATTTAAAAAGTTAGAAGGAAAGATTTAGTAGGCTAACCTTCATTCAACTAGCCTATCAATGTTCAGCAACAGGTGAGGGAGGAGTAACGCTGCCTTCTATGCTCCATTTAGCCTGCATTTCTCTTCAGTCTTATTAAAAGGATGAAACTTTGGGAATCATGTGAGGAAATGGTTAAAGCAGCTTCATCTCCTGTGTTATTTATATTTATTCCAAAATTGCTTCTTCCTGTAGGAAATGATCAGCATTTATTTCAGTACTTCCTAAGAAGCATTTGGTGCCTCATATGTATGTTTGACTGACAATCTGTGCAGCACCCTTTCCTCCTGGGACAGCCCCCTTCCTCTGCCTCCTCTTGACTCCCTCTGCACCCAGCCTAAGCCCTTCAGCCCTCCACATTCCAGCATACACACACCCACACACACCCACTTCAGTGGCCCCGAGGAGACTGCCGTGACATCCCACCAGCACGGCGAGGGGCTTAACAACAATAAATTCTGTGTTTTGTGTGGCAGCATATAGCTGAAGGCCCTAAAACGTGTTTGCTTTTAGGGTTTGAAGTATGTTATTGATTTGTTTATTCTGTTCTCCTGCTGTTCTTGTAGCCATTTAACATTCAACCTCACATATTTGAACTTTTACTTATTGTTCTATTACGCCTGCTTATATTTGTTTACAATAATATAACTGTATTTTTATAGCATCAATACACAACAAAATCCAATCTCAAGCATCATTTTAGAAGTAAAACTATTCCAATGCATATCTGTTTATAAAGTAATGTGGTTTTAAAGGACTGAGATTCACTAATTCAATCACATATTGTTCAGTTTTGTTTGAGTAGCATACAGTTAAGATCAGTGATAATCCAACCAGTAAAAGGTAATATATCTTAGGTGGATTTGTATATAACACCATTGAAGAGTCATTGATTTGCAGCAATATGTTTTATAGGATAAGCATAAGGCAGCAGATTACAGCCACTTGATTGTATTTAGTCAAACCCTTAGTTAAAACATTAAGTCCGGTTGAATCATAAAGCTGCATGTTTATTCATTATTTTTTCCTTTTGTTATGAAAAACAACAAAGGTTTTGTTCTAAAACTTGTAATCAGTAACCAATATGAGGCTTATTGATAGGAAATATATCAGAAAACTTCTATAAAAGCACTGATAGAATAAAAGGAACCTAAAGTTGACAAAGCTGTATCGACTTTGCATAAGTTATAATGCTAAATTGAATATAAACTCAATTAAGGTTTTAGATCAACTAAAATTATTTTATGGAATTTATGTCATAAAGAGATCCTAAATTGTAAATATGTGGTAACACCCTCAAATATAATAAATAATAAAAGCTGCATTTCATGCTCCAAATCATGTAGGAACTAGGTTTTATTTTTAGCATTTTTGGGCTGACCTCCACAGTGCCCTTTAACAGTAGATTGTTAAAGTTGTTGATCTGCAAGATTTTCCCACTACTATCAGATCTCCTGCCGTTTCCACATACGCAGTCCTGGCTGTCTCTGTCAAGTGTTTTTTGCATCATTTTGATTAAACAGAGTCACAGGATGTGGGTGAAAAATCTGCTAGATAAAAAAAAAATGTAATCATTCTTTCCTCTGTGGGGATGTTAGATGTGGGATTATGTCTCGTATGATAATCTGCTCGCTCTGTAGAGTTGAACTTCCCTTCTTTTAAATGTTATACTTCCCTTTAACGTGAATTTTTTTTTATTTTTTTTTTTTTTGCATTAGCCTAAACAGATAAAAGGATTTCTGGTTAGATGTGATGAAAACAGAGACAACAGGGTTTTATTTAAATCTGCTGGTTCTGGCTGGTAAGTTCTGGTTTTACAGCACTGGTAAATATCCAATTCAATTAATTTTTTTTAATCTAATCACTGCTGATGATTAGATATTGTTAGTGATCACTAAGAGTTTGAGAGGTGGGATGTCTTTCATCTGCGCTCACACAGCTGCGCCTCCAGCTCTGTATGTGCCTGAAAGCCGTTGCTAATGATTGATTAAACTGGAGTGATAAAGGTTTGGAGAAACACAATTAAAACTCTTATCAGCAACCAACAACAAACAGAACAGTTTTGCCACACATTTTTTCTCCATCAGACTTACTGGTCACAGTTATTTCTTTACCGCCTCTATCAGCCCCCCCACTTTTTTTTTCTCTCTCTGTTACCATCCTCTCTGACGGGATGAGGACCAGTGTGTGTCTTTGTGTAGCGGAATCGTACGGTGGGACCCCTGGCTCTAGAGTCGGCCATTGTGTGGGTGTGTGTGGAGTGTGGGACAATGGTGGGAGTGGGGCAGGGCCTGGGACTAATTGTGTGTGGACTTGTGGGGCCAGGGACCTCTCATTGTGGTAATAATGGTGCAGAGTAGCTCATAGTTTGATGGTGCTTTTGACACATGAAGAGACCCCACTTCTGCATGTGTGTTAAATGAGAAAGAGAGAGTGGAAAAAAAGTGGAGCAAATCTGAACATCCAAGCCTACTTTTCAACAAGTGTTGAGAAAAAATGATTTCTGTTGTTTGCTTCTCCCTCCTTACTAAATGTTGATTGATTTTCTCCACAGATGTGTTGCCATTTATTTTTAGGAACACATTCACAGAAAGTGCAGCAGACAAAAGTCAAATATCCCATTTTTCCTGGTACAGGTTTCCGTGTGTGATTGTAAGCATATGGGTTTCAATCTCGGCAGCGGCTGTGATGATAAGCGCAGTGATTAGCTTTATCTGGGAAAACTCCCTTGCAGCGCTGACCACAGCAGAAGCCTGCATTTCTTCCTGTCCCAGATGAGTTTTACAACCAGGTTTGTGTTACCGGTTTATATGTCCTGCTGCGATCAGGCTCAGCCAAAACGCCTAAAAGCCTGAAACCGATAGCGTACCGCAGCAGAACTGGTCGTCCTCCAAAGACTGAACAAACCAGCTGTTGAGACAGTTTTGTTGAGGAATATGTAGATGAATGCTAAGGAAGCCCCTTGTGTTGTTTTTGTGCACACCAAGGAGAGTTGTTGAGATATTTATCTTGTTTTAGTCAGAGTTTATTTATTCAGGACCTCAGAAGAAAGCACCTCACCAGATTTATTTTTCCGCCATTATATCTAAAGTAAGCATGGACCCAGTTGTCAGTGAGATTTAAATACATTTTGAAAAGTTTAAAAAACAATCCAAATGTTCCATCTTCCTATTCCTAAGTCGTGAAGATCTTTTTTTTATTATTGAGATGCAATAAAAAGTCTAGGAGTAACCAGCGATGTCTTATTGTGTGATGATGCCCTTTGTCCAGCTAAACGGCTGGTTACACAAACATTTTTTTTAATGACCCAAAATAGTTTGATACGCCGAATTTTAATGAGCATACAGTAACAATCCCAGAAGCCATGTTTTTAAAACACATTTACATCCATATTCACACTTTTCTGTGAGAAAGCTGTCTGTTTGAGGCCCTGTAGTCTGTGCTATGAAGACGTGGACCAACCACCCTGCACCCCTCACACTTGGTAATCATCTCACACTCTACCTGAATGCACTTTCAGGGAGAGGATCACAAGCACTTCTTCCCCACCAGCAGACAGAGAGCGCCACCTTTAAAGGTAGCAGTGAAGCGGCCAGGTTCAAAAGGATTTTTTCCCAATGCTCATAGACCCCCCTATACTTAACTTTTCATATTTATTGTGTAAATACTGTGTTGTTGAAATGTCTTGTACCAATCCGTCCCTGTCCTATGCTTTTCCGGTTACCAAAACTTGTCACAAAAGTCTTGATGTGACCCTCTGTGATGCTAAGTAGACAAATGACTTCTAGTCGGAAGGCGGCCTCAGTTGTGGAAATGGTTTAGCGAGGAATTTGACCAAAGGAAACAATGTGCCCAGCCAGTCGTCACTAATGGGCCTCTGCTCCATTAGTCCACCGTCAACCTTGACCAGAGAGACCACAGCCAACAAGGCCCCGATGTGTGGGACTGCACCCCAAATGGAGACTTGCCTCTTCCTCAAACGAAACTTTCTTATTGTTGCAAAAGTTTGATGCTACTAAAGTCCCCTTTTTTTACTGCAATGTGATATAAGTCCAGTTCCATCGGCCGTAGGCAGCGTGACCCCACATTGATCTTTATTGGTTATCACTCAGGGACAGTAATGGACTGTGTCTGCATGTGCGAACAGGACGCAGTGTTGACGAAATACTGTAGCTCTCTCTGAAAAGCATATTTGTGGCTGCTCATACAGAAAGGACACACACTCACGCACAGGCTGCAGCTTTTTTTATATGAATTCTTGGACCTCCCACATTCCTGCTTAGAAGGTTAATAGTTGCCGGCTGTGCTGCATTACACACGAGGGAGAAAACACAACAGTTACTGTCTTTTCAACACGTTTATATCCCCAAGGAAAGTATGCATTCTTACAGACTAGCTTAACGTGGATCACTAGAATACGTCTGATTGTATGGTGACAAAAGTTTTTTTTTTCTTTTTTTAAGTTTGTAACAATAGGCCTATTACTTCATCATTCCTGCTTCTCATTTTTTTTAAATGAGTATCAAAATTCATGTTGAGCAGCTGTCTGCTCATGCATGTGTGTTTGTAAGGTAATGAGGGGACTTCACACAACCCCTCTGTTCACATTCTTCTCTAGAGGTGACTAAAAGGCACGCAGTCATGAAACAATATGTAGAGTGTATGTTTTCGACGCGGGCATCTCGCTCTTTAAAGGTAACAGAGTTTTGTATGTCCGCACTCGAGGGTGTATGTAACAGCCTCTGGGTGACGGCGGCGCCAGTGAAACTGATCCGAGTCCGATGACCTCCACACACACACATCCACACTTGACGATAGGGTAACTCTATGCCTCTGATCCCTCTAGATGAGAGGTTTTATTTTGGAGCGGAACAAAGCAATGTCCTTTAGGTTAGAGCGCGGACTGTCACCTTGCTACTGGTTAGAATATAATCAGGGTGTAAGCTGTCAAGCTGTCAGCATTTAGGCACTTGGGGTTGGTCATTCAAGTATGAAGCCAACTGTAACAGCTTTGCATCAGCTAGATTTTGTGATATCTCAGCTATAAACTGATCGTTTTTAATGTTTTCTTTTAGGATAGCAATAGTTTTCAGATCTAAGCATTCGTCTCTGACTAGTTTCCTCCACACAGCATGACACTGCCACCACCAGGTTTTACCATGGAGACAGTGTGGTTAGGGTGTTGTCGTGGTAGTTTGCTATCAGGCATAGTGTGGAGTTTTTGTCTCCTCCTTTCAGATGTTTACTGCCTCATGGGGGGGGGGTTAAACAAACATTACATCTCCTCCAGCCACTCTTCCACAAAGGCTAGATTTATGAATTACACGTCTACAACAGATGTGGGGATTTCCGCAGCTTCTTCAGAGTTACCATGGATCTCTTGCCTGCTATTTATATTGATGCTCTATTGGCACTTGTTTTTTTTTTTTTTTGTTTTACCCAACTTTGCTTTAAACTTGTCCGCAACCTGCCATCTGGCCTGTCTGGTGCGTTGTTTCGTCTTTATGATGCTATCTGTTTGCCAGTCTTGTCTAATGAACCTCTAAGGCTTCAAAGAAGCAGCTGCATCTACGCTGAGATTAAATTACTCGTCGACAAACTATTTAATAGGTGGGTAACTTCTGAAAGGAACTACACAGGATTTTATTTAAGGCTATAAGAGTTAAAAGGAGCTAAAAACAAATGTGCTTGATACTTTTTGGATTTTATTATTATGTAAAAAAGGGCTCCTTTTGTTGTCTGCCACATAAAAACCTTAGAAAAATAATAAAAGATGTGAGCAGTTACATTATGGGAGTATTACTTAAACAAGTATTCATGCTTCATTCATTAGGGGCATCTCAGCAGGACCAAAAGGATGAGATCTGTTAATTCTGGCTCATAATATGCAAAACCTAAAAAAACGATAGTGCTATTCCTTATTTGTACATATGCAGAATATATTTTTTAATATTCAGCCTCTGTAATAACGTACTTCTTAGGCTCAGACTGTGATAGAAGCTGTCCTGTCTCTCCGTGGCTGTCTGATTTTTGTGGGGTGGTGAGTGGCGCTCCTAACCTCGCTCTAACCCCTCATGTCCAGTGCAGACAGCGGACACTCCCTAGAAAAAGCCAGCAATGTTCAAATAGTTCCCCTGGCTATTTTTATCTGGGAATCTGCCTCTGTGTTGGACCCAGAGAGTAAGGGTGGAGGGCAAATATCTAATCTAATTCGGGATGATGGGAAGTCACCAAAAGAACTTCTGTGCCACTCGCAGTGTCGATATTTGGTGTGTGTGTGTCTGTGGTTGGCTGCCGGGTCTTGAAATGCTGTCTGGCGCCAAGTTAAACTTTCTCTCTCCCCCCCCCTCTCTCTCTCTTCCTCACTTTCTTCCTCCCCCTCCCTGCTCCCCCTCTCTCCCTTGTCCTCGCTCTCCCCTTCCCTTCGCCCCATGTAAGGAATGCAAGATCACGTTTATAGTTTTGGTTTCAACCAGTCATTGCTCTTCCTTTGTCTGTCTTTCACATGGGCCGTCTCTGTCTTTACCTCATTGCTCTTGGCATCAAATCTACTCTTTTCCTTTTTTTAATATGATTTTTGTTTGATGAAAAACTGATTGAATTCATTTTAGATTCAATTCAGAGACGCATCTGCATTTAACTGAGAATGGAGGTTAAACATTTTGTTACGGGAATAAATTATTCTCAGCTGGTCTTAATATAATCTTGTTAGGTGTTCAGTAAACAGCCCCACAGCATCATTGATCTTCCACCGTACAAAAGGAAAACATCATGTTAAAAGTATCCATAATATGTTTTAATAGCTCTGCCATTAGCAGGTGTTCACACAGACAAACCCCAACATAACGACCCTCTGTACAGCTACTGTTGCAAGTTTAGATTGAGGAAATAACTGTTAACCGGAGAGAGGACATCCTCTGTTTTTTATCCATCATGACTGCTTAATCTAATTTGAGCTTTCTGGACAAGCCTATATGCAGGCACTGTCTGCAAGGTTTAGAAGCACAAACCCGCCGTCTGACCAAATTAGACCAATCATGGCTAATCCGTCTCTTGAAGCAATCAAAGGCCTGTTGCTGAATTCTGCTCTTTAGCAAGACTTGTGACTCTTCAGCCAGATGCTGCTGTTCTGCAAAACGTGTTTGTGGCATGTTTTAGTCACCCTGTGGGGATAGTTCAGTTTCAGTTTCCAGTCGACTTGTTCCAATAGGGATGGGTTCTCTCTTCTTGGGTGGAGGACTAAAGTTTAGTGCTAAAGTGTGGGTTGAATTGAGGGGTTAAGTATGTGTTAACAATAGGTTGGGTTAGACTATAGAAATAAATGGAAAGTCCTCGTAAGGATAGTGGGACATAACATATGTATCTGATGGGTGCCTCCGATTGTGCGTTTTATGTCGGACTCTTGTGTTTGCTTGCAGATGCAGACGTTCCTGCAGGAGAGTGAAAGCTTTTTATGTATCAGTTGACCCTCCTATCCCACCATCCTCTCCTCCCTCCTGCTATCATTTCTGTGTCACCAATCTATGAACTAATACCCCAGTGGCAGCTCCTCTTCCATTAGCCTGCTCCTCCTCTTCCCCTCATTCCCGCTTTATGTCACCCTAACTCTGTCCCTCTCTTGTTCTTTCTTTACAAGCTAGCCCACCTCAACAAGTAAATCTTTTAAAGTCAGAGAAAAAGTCATGAGAAAAAGTCTTAATTGACAGACTATCAGCGTTATTTATACTTGAATGGATTATCTGGATAGCCGAAGGTTAATGTTAACTGCATGCAGGATTATCTTGATTTCTTTTCATGAATTGTTGTCTTAAAGTATATAATTGTTTAGATAAATATCTTTTCAAACAGGGTCCCCTCTTCTTAAACCATTGTTAGACTTCCAACCTTACTAATGTGTGGTTTTTTCCTCTTTGCTCCTCTGTCTTTGTGGATGACAGCTTAAGAGAAACTGAATAATGTATTGGATTATTGGAAAAGTATTTATAGGAAAGCACAGTGATTAAATTTTAATAGGAAAGACTGCGTTCAGTGCATCACATCATGTAGCAAATCTTCCTGTACTTGCATGCACTCTAAATCAACTAGTATTTTGCAGAAAGTTTGTTCCCAAGTATGTTTTGTATTTCACCACTTTTGAGCTCTTTAGGTTTCTTGACGTAAACCGTAGCCCTTTTTAGAAAGCTGGGCTGTTGGTGATTTGATGTTTTGTTAAATAATTCATGCGTTACACTCACTCCAGGACAGGGACTTGGAGGACATGGCTGTGCTTCTACTTGGCTTCATAAATCTTTGTTTCAAATCCTTTTTTTTTTTCAGCATGCTTCGCTAACAGGGCTCTACAGAGTTTGTATTCAAATAAACTAGACATCACTTTATAAACATCGATTTTTTTGTTGTTGTTGTTTTTATATAAACACTGCTCCAAATACAGGGCTGATTTTATAGTCCCATAGCATTACATATCCTCTACCTTACTTCATTTCACATTAGACCAACTTTGAGATTTAAAAAAAAAACCAAAAACTTCATCTTAGTTTCATCTCCTCAAAGCAAACAGATTTTTATTTCAATCCCCAGTAGAGTTTAGCAACTGGATAAATATATTTTTGTTATGGTTGCACAGAGCAGCCCTCTGCTGCTTGGCATGTACAAAGAGTTTAATGGTTGTTATGGAGACAGTAGCTCAGGTAACCTCTTGTAATAACCAAGGTATGCTGCAATTTTGTTTGAGTTTGTAAGATGTCTTTTACCTCTCTTGCAATTCTGCTTGCAATGCATTGCAGAGAGATAAAATTGGGTCCTACCTCCAGCCTAGTGGATGGTGGCTGAAAGAACAGGACCTTTGTCCTGCATCGCACTTAATCCTCAAGGAAAAGGAAAGTTAGACACTCTCAACAACTTCAAGATCAGCTCTTACCTGTGCCTTATTTATTTATTTATGTTTTGGTTAAGAATTATTTTCAAAATTGGGGTTGAAATATTCTTTTAATGATCTCAAAATCAAATTAAATGTCTTAATCAGGGCTTGGAACTTAATCAGTTTTATTGTTTATGAAAATTTCTTTTTTGGAACCTGTGCATTTTTTCATCAGTCCGCTCCATGGGCCTCCATAGCTCAGAGTGACATCAGTTCATTCAGTGTTGTTCCTAGATGTCGACTCATGACTGATAAACTCATTCTCTATATAACACCACTAGCTGCAAACATTTGCAGTTATATTTTCGTTTGTTGTGATGTATTATTTTAGAAGCAGGTTTTACAGTATGAATTTCGTTGCCCTTTAAATTAAGGTCAACTCCTAGAGGTGGTGATTGAAATCAAAGCTAGTTTTTAAAAGAAATACATGTCATGTGTCTTTTTAATATCAAATTTAAGTGAGAAAAAAAAAAGTCAGATTTCGTAGCGAAAAAATCAGAAATTAAATCTTAAAGTCATATCACCCAGCTCTAGTGGTAATATTTTTTTTTTGTTTGTTTTCAACAAGTTATTTTAGATGTTGATGACTTTTGGGTAAAAGGATGTTCTGTAGTGGTCTTTCTTGGACCACATCTGTAGAAGTCTGAAGACATTTGTTGATGTTTAATAGTCTGACGAAGAGGATGTTCACTGTTAACCACAATGTTAATTATTTTTGGAAGAGTTATTCTTTGTGAAAATCTGCTGATCTTTATCAGCTTGGTTAGCTTCTTTAAGTCATTTGCTCTGATGCTGTTTCTCCAGCGGATGATGGCAGAAGAGATCACGCTGTCTACAAAAGATGTATAGAAGATATGCAGCATATTTTTACCAACAATAAAGGGCCTAAGCTTCCCTAAGAAGTACAGTTTGCACTATTCCTTTGTTGTAGACTGCTTAACAATTGCTTCTCCAATCGAGTCATTTGTGCAGGTGAACACCAAGGTATTTATACTCCACCACCTTAACTTCTTCCTGCATGTTAACAGCATTTGACTTGTTCCTGTTTCTTTTGAAATCTACAACCATCTACGGGTTAATTCTGAAGGTTTATCTTTAACTCAACACTAATAAGACTCATTCAATTAGGTAAATGGCAAAAAAGGTCTTTAATTTTTTTCTGCATGTGTGACCCGTTCCCCTGTGCAGTACATTAGACCTGGCCTCAGTCACAATAGTTTTATCCCTGTCCATTTTTAGCATCAGCCGTGGCCCAGTGAAATTACGTAACCGCCCGGCAGCTGAATCCGATGGGTGCACGCACATATAACCCCGCCGTACAAATGCATGCAGTCATTGTTTTTTTAGGGGATTAAGGCTTTTGAGAACAGGGAGCTAGATCCTCTGACCAGTCACAGGGTGAGATGGGGAATATGAAAGCAGGGAAGAATTACAGGAAGGCATGCAATGGGGTGGATTTTCAAAGCCTGGAGGCAGGGAGGGCAGGACAACAAGTTTAACTTGAGGAAACCACAGGTTTGATGGTGAGAGAGAATTAGGCCTAGTGTGGTTGGTCTTGGGTCTGGGTAAGAAGCTGTCAGGAGATGGGCGGTCTGGCTGCAATAAACAGGTGTATGCAGAGAAATAAATCGACACTCATGTAAAGACTTCATTTAAGAGATTTCTACTTTAATCCTTAGCAGCACATTATGTTATTGAGGTCGCAGAAAAGCAGACTTTATTTGCATATTTTCTGTAACATGCAGCGTCTGGTTTTGAACTGTCAGCATGTGCACTTGTAGTGAACAGTACTATTATGGATACATGTTTCCTGGGAAACAGGACCTCAGACCCCACCAGTGGGTGCCAATCAAAACATCACATTCTTTACCTCAAGGCGGTAGAAAGTGAAAATAAAAAAAAAAGCTGCATCCATTACTTTATGAAAAGTTTTTTCCTCATACACACACCTCTGAAATGTTTAACGTTTTGTTTAGCTGTTTCTCAGTCGAACAGCATCCACGTGCTGCGTTCGTGTGGGTGCTAGTTGGATTTATGTGTTTGTCTGGCCAAATAATTAGCCAGGTTCTGGGATAAGATGCTCTCTTGGCCACAGTTTAGTGCTTTAAACAGGCAGATAGAAGAAGTATGAGGGAAGATAAGAGACCTGTGTGTTTGACTAATCACCCATTTAGGCTGCATCCATGTCACACTTTAACCATCAGTCTCTCTCTACTATCCTACGTCACTAATAGTTTTGGTGTTTCAAACACTGAGGGTTTTATCCAGCATAACTTAAAAAGAAAAGATAAATATAAGGTTCTATATAAAATCATACTTAAAATCAGACTAGTGTGAGGATTTGTATCATTTAAATCCTTCAAATTTAGGCCTTTATTATATATCACTAATTTATTTCAGTTGTCATTTTGTAGTGCTCTTTCTGTATGTTACAAAATAACTGCGATAAGTGCTAGCTTAGTGTTTAAGTTGCATATATTTGGCTTCTCTGTGCTGTAGGACTTGTTTTAATAAAGCGTGTTTTGGAAGGTAGAGAGATGATGGTCGTTAAAAAGTCTTCTTTTTAAACAAAAACAGCAGACATGATCCTTGCTAATCATTTTTTTCCACTGAAAGTCATATCAGTATGCTTGCCAATATTACTGGCTTTTGGATATATTCTTTATTAATAGTTGCAAACACGGAGGGAGACGTTTTGGTAAGCAAGGAAGGAGGATGCTTTATTTTAGCCCACAACTTTTAGGTTTTCTGACAATTGCTCTACTTATTAAACCAAAGGTTGTCAGTTTCTGGTCACCCACCAAATTCTCCGTGCCTCTAAAATGTTTAACCTCCAAGTAAAAAAATGTCCTATGCAATATACCTGGGTCTTAAATCAAAAGATTCAGTTGCAGGGATTCATAACACTCAGTAGACGCTTTACGTATTGGTCAGAAACATCCTGTTAAACTGCTGATTTCAGTGACTGTCACTGTGGTGGGAACTGGAAGCTGCTTTATTTCCTGCTGTATGCCATTCAATGGTTCCCCAGTCACACTTTGAGTCATCCTTTGAGTCGTAGTTTAGGTCAAATGCAGGAGGAGTCACAAGTTACGTTACGTTTCCTCAATTACCCAGCAGAGGGAAAAATCATCCAGAATGATGAGTTCTTGTTCAAATTTACAAAGATTTTGTGTCTTATGATTAACTTTATGCAAACATAAATTTCAATGCAAATATGTCATTGTAATATGATTGGACTAATAGATTATGGTTTCGTGACTGTATTGATCAGGTATAACAATAAGCTATACCTTTATAGGAAACCCCACAGATACCTTATAGTCTGAGCTGTTTGAATCACATTTACAGCAATACCTCGTATCTAACATGCCGTTAGAATGTGTGTATTTGGTTCATAGATGTGAACAGTATATTCTATGTTCATACAGATGTGCCCACATATATACCCAGTACAATGAGGTAATGCCTCATGTTGTGAGTTTCACCAAGCGGAGGTAATCGGTGTGTGTACACTGGACTCTTACATAACCCCATCCAGGCAGTTTACCAACAGAGGGGAGAAAGTTCACTGCTTTCACAGTCTCTGTCACTCAGTTTTTTATCTCCATGATCTCCCTTCCTCCCTCAGTGCTCATTCATTTCTCTTTTCAGATTTCTTCCTCTTCGACAGTCCTATTTTTTTCCCTGAAGAACATTTTGTTTTTTATCTCTAAATATATAAATATTTACAAATGAAGCCTAATTTGTGTGAAAGTTTTTATATCAGTGACCATGAAAAAAAAAGTGCTGTCTGTTGCTCGGTAGAGATTGTTTTGAGTCACGGAAAATATAAAATTTACAGACTTATTCTCATTTATGCATTTGAAAAATTAATGAATTTACACTTATAATAGAAGGAATTTTCAGTTCTGATTTATATTTATTGAAAAGAAAAACCATTTGAATGGTCAATCTGTAGTAAACTGGATAAATTGAATGTAATTCTGTGTAACCCTGAAGAGATATTGTTTTATGTAACTATTTGCATCTCATTATGCGTTTTGAGGTATAAAATGTATTTTACTGTTTCATCTCTCTCAGTGCTCAGTGATAACTAAACTGTTTGATAAACATAAAATGTTCCCACAAATGATGCTGATGAGATACTGAGAAGTTTGTTTCTATGCAATTCAAGTCATCATTCTCGGTCTATATTTGCTCACCTTCTGTACCAGAGAGCAAAATGAAACCAGGAGAAACATTTAACGGATTCATTAAGCAGCCTCCCTTTGAATGACGAGCTATTAACTTAAAGTGAATATTTCTGCCAGATATTTATTTCATAAAATGTGACTAACTCAAGACTTCAGACTGGGTTGTGCAGCTGCAATGGATTTGTGGCGATTGTGTTGAACTTTGTCTTTTTTTCTTTAAACTAATATAATAGTTTGATTTTCTACAAGCATGTAGATGTTTTACTCCAGGGTTTCAATGCCTAATTAATGGCCTTAAAAGCTGCTTTTACAGACTCCATTGTCACAGCACTTTGCTGTTCCTATTTTGCGGAAAAGTACTTACTTCTGCTAGATCTGCATGCTAGCTGCAAGTCCCTCTTCCCTTTTGTGATTGCAAGCCCACTTTAGGTGCTTGCATTGTGGATAAACTGACTTTCTGAGTGTCTTTGCATGTAAGACACTCAGAAAGTCAGTGTCTTGACTTGTGATCAGTGCTACTGCAATTTGAAAACTGCCATTAATTACCCAGGCTTAGCTCCCCCAGTCATGCGCTTAATACGGTCCGTCTCTTGTGGTTTCTGATGCTACTTTGATGTTTAAATGTAGTTGTTCTCTTCCACCTCTTCGCTGCTCCACCATGCCTACTACTTGTTTAAATGCTTATATTCCCAGATCTATGTTCAGTGGGGCAGCCATGCAAAGTGATGCAAGGGATTCGCTTCTAGTGTTGCGACAGGCTCGATTATGGCGATTACAGTGACCTGACACCTGAGATAGCTGCACACTGATAAGGAACTTAACTTTTCTGTCTTGTTGTATCATGACTACCACTCAGGAACTGATGCAGCTTTTTTCAGTCACAATGGACGAAGTAGGTGATTTGTACTAGAATTTGCCACAACATGATGGGATACTACCCCACAGTTTGGGTTTGGAGATATTTCAGCATACGGTTGTGTAGAAAACAATTTGAACACAGTTTTTTTTCTTTCATTTTTGAAATAGAACTTAAATAAATGAAACACAAACTATAACTGTGATTTGAGTTTCTTCTTAAATACACCTGGTCTGAGCAGGTTTAATGTTGATTCACTGTCTTAAATCCTCACTGCTTCTTAGCAGGAGATGATGACCACTGCCTGCTGCAGGTAAGGCACTGACCATTTAAAAGTACTTAAGGCAACCCCATTAACCAAAAAAGAACAGAACATCCCTTTAAGCTGATATAGTCTGCTCTATAATTCAAGCAGAGAGGTTTTGTTTCTTGCCCTGGATTTACCTAGTGTGCCTCAGCAGAACCACTCACTGCTTTGAATGGGGAACACAGAGTCTCATATATGTCAATGAAGGAGTCTGTAATGAAACTGGGGATGGAAATTAGATTGACATGCTATTATATAACCTAGTTTTGTGTGTGGCTAGGGCAAAGATGCAAGAGCACAATGAGTGCTGGTGTGTGGCTGCGCAGAGCGGCTGCGTTTGTCTAGTGGTCCAGATTAGTTGTTTGGTTAGACAGCTTGCTGGCTATAGGAAATTGATTGCCATCTTGTAAAGCAACTGCTTCAAGCTGTCTTGTCACACACCTTTCGTGCTTTTTCTCTCCATCTCTGCCTCTGCTGCTTCTTATCTTTTATGTATTTTTCTCTTCTCCCAAGTTACATCATCATTTTTCTCCCTTCCTCCCTCTCTATGCCTCTTGCATAACATCCAGCTTTATGTGCTCCAGCTGAGGATCCTAATCTTTCCCATGAGGCCAAGCGCGAGAGAGAAGAGGAGCTGGGCAGGTCGGCTAGTCGGCCTCACCTGCCTTCAGGCGCTCCTTCGTTACCTCAGCCAATTAATTTGATGCTCTGCTTCTTTGCATCCCTCGCAGATGCTTTGAGTAAAGGTGTCTGTGTGTGTTTGTGTTTGCAAAGATAGTTTTCTCTCTGATAAGTCTCAGTTGGCTGCTCCATGCTGACTAAGGGGATAAGGGGAGATTATCCACGCATCCTGTAGCATGAACGGATGCATATGCAAGCAGACAGACACATTTATACGAACCTGGTGGTTGTGGGCATTCCAGCGCCGAAGCCAAATATGCTCATGTTAATCAGACCATGTGCCGGCTTGGCTTCCACCCAGGAAATCAGAGTAATAGTCATCGATGCACACGGCCTCATGTTTGTGTATGCTGCAACTTGAAATACTTAACGCAGAACAGGACTCATTTAAGAAAAGTTTCGTCTTTTGTGCACAAGCAGCAGAAACGACATACAAAGGGAGCGTGTCGGCTGGCCGGCCGTCTGGCACCACAGGCTCAATGAGGTGAGGGTTACATAAGGATGATCAACACTACTTAATCAGCTTTAGGAGACATTCTTAACAAGCTGACCAAGTTGGGCGCGGGTTAGTGGAGGATAGGGAGGCAGTAAAAGAGGAGGAGAGGGGGGTTAAGGAATGGCTGGAAGTAAAAAAAAAAAAAGAGTGAATGTGGAAAACTGTGGGGGAAGAAGAGAAAGTGGTGACAGGCGGTGAGGCGGCATGTGTCTCCTGTCCCTGTTTATGATGGGATAAACACACACATAAACACACAGTGGTTTGCCCTCCGTGTCCCCCTCGTAGCCCACTGTGACGCACAGCAGTGATCAGTAGAATCCTGTTTATGAGCACAGTGTGCATTTCCCTGCCTGTGTGTGAGTGGAAGTGCTAAAGTGTGTTATCCTTTTCTTGACAACCGCTTTGTACTTTGGATGACCCTTTAATACAGTGTGGTAATGGTCACCATTTGCAGCTCATAGGTACAGAGTGTTGCTAAAGGACCTCTTCACTTTTTGTCTCTTGTTGAACTAAAAACTATAAAATTTAATGCTCACTACAGGGTTTTATGTTTAAGGCCAACATTGATTTGATGTTTGATTTATTTCTTTAAAGGATAGGTGAAATGACAAACCAGCTGCATGCTGTACAGAGAACAGAAAAAGTCTCGCTGGCCAACCAAAATAAAACCTCAAGAGATGTAAAGACATGGTGGCACAATAAGTCAAAACTCCAGGCTGAGTTTCTTCTTCTTTGTCTTTTCATTTCCACCACAAATTATTTCCATTTAGGATATTTATTTTGCTTTGGGACAAGTCCATGTTAAGGCATCGTGCCTTTTACATTTGCCCATTCTTCATGTGGTAAATGGAGCCAAATTGTGTTTTATTCTGTTCACGTCGCTTTACTCATGATGACAGCCTGTTGGGCTTGTGGTTCCCCTTTGCCAAAATAAATGTGTAGGAAGTCGCTCCAAAACTAAATAATTACAGTTCAGTCATGATTGAGATCTGATGTGGTTGTGACCTTTTTCTTCTTCTTTGTCCTAGTTTATTCGTTTCCTTTCCCCAAACTCTCTTCTGTTATCCCCGCTCCTCCACTTGTTAACTTCTCTGCCTTTGACCTTTTCCCAGTTTTCCTTTTGTCTCCACACACACACACACTGAATAATGACTAGCAGATGTTGTCAGAGGTTTTTCTGCCTTCATCTAAAATTAGCTGCCACAGAAGAATAGCAGGAAAGCACACAGGGCTGTGTGCCATGAAGGGAGGGGTTAGATCAGAGGAGGACTATGCTGAGAATTAAGAGTTGAATCCACTGGTGGGATTATGCTTCCTTTCAAAACTATTCATTCCTTCTAATATTTCTTCATTTTAAGTCTATAACTAGTCTTCCCTGGTGGTTGCTCTGTATGCAGCCTCATCTGTTTTCCCCTCAATTCTGACCAGGTTCCCTTTAGAAGAAAAGCATCCCACAGCATGAAGCTGCCACCAGTGGCCTGATGTGTCCATGGTGATTCCCAGTGTTGGTTCTGAAACACATTTTAAGTGTAGGTCAAAAAGTGTGCTGTGTCCTCATTTGACTTGTGCCAACACTTCAAACATTATTAACAGTGTTCTGTTGCTCTTGTCTATCTAATGTGTTGATATCTATTCCAGATTTACAATTAGCCCTTGTAGCTTCTTCTTTAGTTCAGGCTCTTTTTCCACAGCCTGTCCGCTAAGGTCGATCTGCATGTCGTATGTTTTCGAGTTCACCACTGTTTTATCATCTACAGATGAGCTTAGGTGTTTTGAAGCTGTTTTTTCAATGTTGCTTTCAAACAAACTGGATGATTTCTAAAGGAATCTAGTTCTGGGTTTTTTTTTTCAGGAATATAATTGTTTTCAATTCAAAATAATCTACTACTTGCTATTATCAAATCAGATCCTGTTAAAATGCATCAAATGAGGCAAACAGCTGGTAAAGTTAAAAACTATATGAATACTTATTTTAAGGCAGTGTAGTGAGATGGTGTGTATTCTTGTCTCTGCCACCAGGGTCTATGTATGGTCATGTATAACTGTGTAATAAGCTTTGTTTTGTTGTGGGTGTGTGGGCCACCGTGACAAAACACAATACACAGAGAGGCAGTTAATTAAAAGTTGCGACAGGTTGCAAGGGTGCTTCTACAATGAAGCAATATATTTTGCTCTATACAGTTAGTGTGAATGCATATTGTCTGTCAGCCCCAGTAATTATCTTCCTTGTGAAAACCTGGTCTGAATTAAGCGACGAGGAGCGATTAACGCAGCCTTAATTTTCAGCTGCAGTCAGCAAAGCCCAGCTACTAACTACAGACCCTAGTTTTTTGTCTCACAAACACTCTGATGCAAGCCTTCCACCCCTATTTCTTATAATTGCCCTTTTTATTATCACCTTGGAAGCAGGAAGTTGTGCACAACTGCAAAACAGCAGCACCAGTTGGCAAGCTTCCACTGCCCTCTGTTCGGTGAGCACCCAAGGGCCTGTTTAGACTAACACGTCAAGAGAGCATCACTTTAGCCCCAAGTTAGCTTCATCTCTCCCCCGGTGATCATCATCTGCAGGGTATCGAGCACCTATGTATATGTGTGGGATGCATCTATGCTGACCTTAGTCATCAAGCTAAACTTCCAGCTTGTTCTGTTTTGTTGCATAAAACATTTACCGACACAAATGTTCATAGAAAACATGCACCCCTCTTATTCTATTGCTGCTCTTAGAAAACAAAGGTGTATTTCTGTTCGAACCTTATTACTCACTGTGTGAATGTAAGCCATCATCATAGTTAGCAGCAGAGCAGTGAGAAAAACATGATCCCCTTGAGCCAAACACATACTCAGTTCTAGTCTGCACAACATGGAGCTCATAGCAAACACATAAAGTGCATCCCCAGGCTTCCCATTGGGGCTTTTAAAGAAAAGTGAAGATTTTTTTATGTCTCTTTCTTTTTTACATAGATTTGTTTCCCTAACAGATTCTTCCACTGATGCTGTTCATTTTTGGAGCTCAACATAACCTTATAGGCATTTCCAGAGTGAAATAGCTGTTGGATGCTCCAAACATCCCAAAAAACATTTGAAAGCTTTTATTTTATGGCAGATTTTTCTTTTTTGTCAAAACCTGCAATTGCTCTTCACTCCGTAGGTCTGAATATAGTTTCTCACACAGAAACTGCATTTGCTTTTTTTTAGTCGCTAATATCCAAGGATCCTGACTGTAATCAACTGGTATTTTTAAATTTAGGAAAAACTAGCATCGGAAAATTAGCTCATGCAATGACAGTCTGAGCTTTCCTTAATAACTCAGGATAAAGTTTTAAAGGCACAATGCCACCTACATTTATTAAGGAAATGTTGTGAATCTGCACCTTGTTATCTAAAGGATACAGCATTAAGATTATACACTGTTTTTGCTGATGCTGAATAAATTATTTTGTCAACTCATTGTTCACAAAATAGTTCTTTCTTGTTCGCTGAAGACCATAGAAACTTGATTATTATATTTTATTTCAGTATTTGATGCATTTTTGAAAATCAGATAAACAACTAGTGTTCAGTCAAGGCTTTTATATTTGTCTCACCAAAGCATTTATTTGCTCTTATAAACTCCATAGGATCTAAAAAGGGGAAATAAAATTCCCAGTATTTGAAGAATGTGATGTGGCTTCAAGTGCTCTTTAACAATATTTCTATTATATTGAAGCAAAATGGTGGATATTAGGATCAAATAAATACAAAAGGTTTTAAGATTTTGTTTCTAAAACATTTCGTTATCCGATAAGTTTACAAGAGATTTTATCAGTCGAATACGTGTAAAAATGAAAAGCCTTCAGAAAGAACATCAATTTTATTAAGAGTTTGTCCTCTACATTTACTACCCTTCTGTTTAACTCTGTTGTCTCTTCGAGACACTCAAAGCGTTTGTTCAGTCTACAAAAACTTACTGGAGCTGCAGAAAGGATGTTCTAAACCTCATTAAGTTATTCCTTATTCACCATGATTTTATTGTCATTCACCGAAATCTGGTCAGCTCTACTGCTCTGTCTTTAATATGAACTCAAACAGTCATAAAAAAAAATGCAGTGAAAATCCTAAACCTTATCCTAGCATTCTCACAATAGATGTCTGTACAAGCTGATGATGATTATTGTGCCTCGTTTATAAAATGACTCCAGTATAACATTTTGGAAAGATTTCCTTTCAAAGACAAACTACATAAAACCAGAAATGTTAGTCATTGATAAATGCTGTAATAGTAGACTGTGATTGAGATTATAATCAGAAATGTCATTTCACTGAATTTAAACAAAACATGCATAGCAATATTATAAATCGATACTGAGTTATTACCCAACCTTATATAAAAATCAGTAGGGTTGGACACATAATGGCAGGAAACTAATTTGTTTTCCTGCAGATTTTATTGTTTGGTTTCATAAAAACTGAAAAGTATGCAGTTTTTGGAAGTCTAACATTTTGAACTATTGAAATTCTTAACTTGAATTCAATTTATTATAAAAAATAACTAGAAAAGATTTTTGAAATTTGTGATACTTATAACTTGCATTTCTGAATAGATCAAAATTGTTTCAAAATAATCTTTATTTTATTTTAAAGATTTTATTATAAAGATTTTGCATGAGTAACTAAACCAAATAAAGATCTGAACTTTTGGGGTGAATTGTTTTACGTTGCTCATTAAAGCCACTCGATTTCTTTTAAAACCGCTTTGAAATT
Organism: Jordanella pulchra; assembly: GCA_034780135.1. Classification (NCBI taxonomy): domain Eukaryota; kingdom Metazoa; phylum Chordata; class Actinopteri; order Cyprinodontiformes; family Cyprinodontidae; genus Jordanella; species Jordanella pulchra. The sequence goes on from JAUZNJ010121543.1 coordinate 23,555, forward strand.
TGACAAATTTGCTCCACAATCCTCCCTCCTTGTCTAATCATGCAAACTTTCACTAAACACATTACCACACAAACCCTTTCCCACATGAAATTATTGAAAAGAACATCAAGAACTTCTCATGACTTCTTATACTTCTGGTGTGAAGCGCCGCTTTGTTTTTATAACTTGCCATCCTATAACCAGCATTGTAATTCACTGAGGAATGTGTCAGCTGCAGGCACTAAACTGCGGGCCTCCCTGCTTGCCTGCATGTTCATGACTCAGTCGTCTTTCTTTCATAATGTTGTTTATTTAGTGCTGAAGAAAAGAGAAAACTCACAATAGGAATGTTCCCCGTCAAAGAAAGAGACTTCACCAAGTCAGTCAGAAGTGCTTTACACTGGTTACATACACAATATACACTGCGTGTCAAAACACCCACACTGTTTGCTTAGTGGTGTGTGTTTGCATGACAAGTGTTGAATTTAAGAACATAACATGGACTCAGCTCAGTTACGTTGATCATATTTATATATGAGTGAGACTCAAACAGTAAGCATGCAGATCACCTTTGTCCTTCTGTCACAAGTGGAGGTTTTCCACTGTAGTTTAAAGCTGGAATGACTATACATTAAGGAAAAAAGCATTTAGATTTTAGGAATATTAGGGGTAATCCTATTTAGTTGGTTTTCACATGTGGTTTGATTATACATATTATATACTACTCTAGTTCTGCTGTTTCTGTTTCTTTTTAAAGTGACCTTATAGTTAAATTGTCTATTTATAGCTATTTTGAGCTATGGTTACGCAAGTGATTATTATATATAAAACAGAAACCTGCAGCAAGCATTTGGTAGATGTTTATTTATTTTTATTTTTTTTGAGAAAATAAATTACCTAAGTATTCACATTTAACACCCAATTATACATCCCTAAGCATTGAAATTCGTAAAAAGAGCATCATGTACATTGATAGTTCATAGGTTTATAAACTGAAATGAAAACAAATCTTAGTTTTTCTGAATAGGAAGGGGAAGAAATCTAACTTTTTTTAGTGTTTGACCTGCTGATCAGTCATTATTGAAAGAAAAGAACTCTATCAATCTATGGCTGATTGACTTCATCATCTGTAGTGAATCAGATAAAGCAATAAATGAACCTTTTTTTGTTAGTTCTTTATAAATCTACAAAAATCTGACTTCAATCAGTGCCAATAGGTCTGTTTCTTTAGCTACAGTGTTTATCCGTTTGTAGTATAAAATGATGAACTTTAGTATTCTTTTCTTTATCTAATTACCTGTGATTGAGTCTAGTTTTTAGTTTAAATTATTTTGTTTATTCTAAGACAAACAAAATACATCACACACATTAGTAAATGCTCCATCCGTATTCAAGTAAATTCCAATAAAATTATAAATAAAGTCAAAATCTTACATGGATCAAATTATATCCTTATAGTTTTAATATGCCTAATATTAACAGAATACTCAAAATTAACGATGAAAAAATATGTTGAGAATATTTAAGTCACCATCATGAAATGATTCAATCCGATTAAGCAAATCCAAAACAATGATTAGGTTTGTACTTAACCTGAGTTTACCAAAGTCTGTGCCTGCGAGAGAAGGGGCCACCTGTAACATACTTTGTGATTCACTGATCTTTTTCATTTCTGTTTTTATTTTAAGGAAATGACTGAGTGGTCTGCTCGACTGGTGGGAGATTTGTGAGACGATGCCCAAGAGAGACAGTCTCACACCAAAAGCAACAGTGTTTTAAATCAAAATGATAATTTCAGGAGTTATGTCACCTCAGGCAGCTAAAACACATGGGTTGGCGATTAGATGTTCTCCTCTTGATAAAATAACTCGCAGGTTTTGTGTGAAACGTTTGGCCACGCAGGATAACACGCTTGTTTTGATGTTTATTGAGGCTGATGCTCTGAAACTTTATTCATTCTTTGTAAATTTTTTGCAAATAAAACACCTTTCCAGCTTGCCTTAGGGTTGCAACTTCGGCTGAAAGGACAACCAGTTGCGGCAAACATACATGCAGAGCAGAAGTCTGTCTCCTGACTACTACCTGTTGCTGGCAGATTCAGCTCCCACCCACTCACCCCTCTGCATCTCTTCTTCTCACGCTGCTTTTCTCATGCCCTTCCCTCTTCTCTCCACTACCTGGCCTATATGAGTCGGTGTTCCAGGCCTGAAAGGATTAATTGCCGTTTATGCTTTATTTTTTTGTTCTGTTCGTTTCTGGAGGGGTTATTTTTAGGCCTTAAGTGTCTGGTTGCTAGGAGACAGCGAGCAAAAGACAAGAGAATAGAGGAGAGTTTGCGTTGTTGAAGGCTGAATTACAAACACATTCACGCACTGAGTCAGCACTGACGCACACTCGCACACATAAATACACTCATGCCAGGCGTCTTTAGTCTGTAGTTGTTATTGAGGACTTGTTTTTCTGGTTCAGTTTATCTTTTTGTCACCGTCATATAGGTTTGGTTTGTTGCACCGCTGCAATTCCTGTTGTCATGTTCAAAAAAGCGAAATATAAAGATGCATAAACGCTGATCATCTTTCACCTTTTGACTATTAAGTAATCAGCTCTGTCTGAAATAATCCTAGAATGTTTTGTTTTGGGACAATAGTCATGTCCTAGCTTACATTGATAAAACTGTTAACACCTTTTTCCACATAAACCCATAAACTTTCCATTTCTTCTAGGTTTGGTGCTGGTGTATTATTTAGCAGTAAGTCTTGTCCAAAAAACACCTTTGGTATAAAAATATCGAATGCTAATGTTGCAGCTTTCAGAAGCCCAGGACAACAAGTCTTCTGCCTTCTTTACAATTTGAGATGACAAATGAGAAATCCTTGATCCTTGGAGAGGAAGTGGTAACTCGTTTGTGTAATGACTAGGATTCATTTAGAATTGTACTTTTTATCTGGCTCTTTCATAGAAAATCTTATTGTTAATTGATAAAAAGACTTTTCCTAGAAATCCATTTTATCCTAAAGAGTAGCTCCAGTTGAGATGAAAACACACCTCACTTAATGCTATATGTCGGGCTGCAAGATATTAGAAAATAGTGCTTTGCTTTTATTCTTGAATAACTGTTCAAAAATTAGATTTAGATCCCTGGACAATGTCTCACTCTGTGCTGGGTTAGTAAGAAAAAAAAACAGGGATGGAGCCAAACAAATTCCATTGGTACTGAGTTTTTATTGAAAATCAAACGGTACCTAAATCCATCATTGTTGACACAGAGGGAGTGGAAGAGTGGAAGTGTCATCTGCAGCCAGTAATGTGGGTTAGGCAGCCGAATCATGATCTCTGTCTGCTCCAGGTAAATGACATTAGCATGGCAGCTAAAATAGGTACTGTTAGGTAGAGACATGGATGTTCATCTATCGATTCAAATATGAACGTTACCCATCCACAGAAAGATAATATTTGAGTAGTAATTTGAGTAGTATATTGGTAAAAATGAAGCTTATTTTGACGTACATGTGCTAAATCAACAGGTAAACAAAAGAAAAAATGAAAATGTGTGGTATTCTGTGAAACATTAAGGTCTGTAAGGGATGGTGACTAAATTGTTTGACTATTGATGATGTGTTGAAAAGAGCTGATTCAAAAGGCTAGGCTCTCAATTTACTGGTCGGTCTACATATCCACCCTCACCTATAGTCATAAAATCTGAATCCAGACCAAAAGAATAAAATAAAATCAGCTTTCTCTGCGTGGTGGCTGGGTACTCCCTTAGAGAAAAGGTGAGGAGCTCAGGTAAGGAGGTTCAGAGTAGAGCCGCTTCTCTTGGTTTGATAGTTGGACCCGTGCCCTTTTTCTATAAATGTAACTTATTTCTGACCTCTATTGCAACCCCTGTACTTTACTCATAAACTGAACCGGTTGTTATGGTTCTGATATTTTAGCAAGACGAACTTTGTGGGAAATCTTATACTATAGAAGAGGTTTTCCTTCTTTACCATCTAAACAACAAAAATATACGAATACCGTTTTAGGAACAGGGTAAAATCTGCTTAGTGATTTATTAAAAATAACTCAATCCTATAATGTGTTCTAGGCTTTTATGTTAGTAGTTTAGAGCCTTTTAGATCAATAGTTTTAGCTAATTGATGTGAAGTAGGTCTTGTGCAACAAGCTTCTGTCAGTTTCGTATTCTAGGAAATTATATTTTTTTCTTTTTAACCGTAAACACAGGTATTTCCGTCAGACTAAATTTATCATCGTGTATAGTTACCTCAGTGGGTTTTTGATTCCTGCCAGATTTCATTGTACATCAGAAATGACATGAACACACAGACACATACAGGAAACAGCCCTGTTGCCGTGGTGAACACACACCAGTTGCTCACATCCTGTCCCACTAGAGTGGCACATTCCAGGAAACCGCCCTCTGAAGTGCCACCCATCTCTTAGAAACTCTCAAACCTTCCACACCTGATAGATATACAGTCTGATTTTGCCACATCCAATTTACTCCCCTGTGGGAAGTACAGTGCTTGACCTGCTCACCTCACAGATCATGAGTTGTATTCACACACCAGGAGCATGTTTCCCATTCACACATCACAGTCAGATAGTATCAGAGAGGCTGAGGCATATTTTACATCTGGAAATGCAACAAAGTGGTATCTAGTTGGAGCATACTGAAGTAATGGCTTATGTTTAACTAAACCATCAATCATTAGGAAACAAATCTAATCCATGAATCACAAATACATTTTGATTCACTTTTATTGTTTGGGTGTAGTGAAGAGGATAGACTAAGATCACCTCCAAATCTTTCCAATTTATTTATTTTTTTCTGGCTGTTTCAGGTCTAAGACCCATTACCTTCAAATCCCATGACCTTAACTAGTATAATTTCCCACATACTAGAAAGAGCCGCTTTCTTCTTCTGGATGCTCTCTGAAGTTGTTCCCTCTCTAACTCTGATTTCAAACCATTAGTGATGTTGCCTGTCTCGGCAACAATTGACAACACTTTGCAGCTTTGTTGACTCTCGATGGATAAGTGCCTGAATCTCATTTTTTTTTTTCAGATTTTCCAAATTGGTTTGGATTTGCTCTGCTGTTGTGTTGAAATAAAAGCCAAACTAGTGTGCTGTTGAACCAGAGGAGAAGTGTCAATTGGTAGCTCCTGGCCAAACAGTTGGCTGCAAAAGTACATTAACACCAGACTGTGAGATAGGTAGGCTGGGTGAAGGAGAAGTGAGGCGCCAAAGGCCAATACCATGGATGTGTGAAGGCTGACAGACTTTAAAGAATGTACTTCAACAGGAATTATCAGCCTAATGTGGCTGAATCGTCAGTTTTAATGCAAAGTCAGCAGATTTTTTTTTTTTTTTTTTTTTTTTTTTTTTTTTTTTAACCCTTTGATAGAGCCAGTTCTAACTATTTGCATTTGTCTTTAAGGCTGTTGGATAACTTCATACATGGCAATGCAGTACCTTTTACATTCCATTGTCAAAGGAATCTGCCTGGCAGAAGACTTCCTTCAATCTCCAGCACAATGTCAACTCAAAGAGTCATCTGAGAGCAATCTATAAAGATTATAAGACTGAACGTCTGGATTTAAAAGTTTCAGAAACCTTTACTGTTTAGTGCGTACCATTTTTAGAATTTGAGATTGATAATCTCCTAGATGTCATGGAGCAAGTTTTGTATAATTTAAGTTACAGAACTGCTGCAGTCTGACCTCGGCACATTTGGGTTTCTATTTTTTTCACACAGCCAAAGAAAAGATGACTTTCCCAACAACAATAATTTGTGTTTTTATGTATGTTTATTTAGCACCTTAATTTAGAAAGTTTAGTTTGTCAGTAAACAGCAGCACAGAAATGTCAAACATCGTATTGTGTTTCACAGCCAAACCCTTTGCCTGGAATCTAACGTCATGACAAATCAAAGTGAATCTTTGCTGTTGACAGGTTTGTATGCTGTTTGACCGCCGGTGCAGAAACTCAGTTCATGAATATAAAGGCTGTAATCTGCCGAATTGTCAATGGGAGAAAGTGAAGCATCACCTTGCATAGCGGCTGCAGATTCCAGTCGACTGACAGGAATTTGAGCTTTTTTCATAAACTTTATGGCTTCCAGTAAAACGATTGGTGTTGATCCTTTCCACTTGCACTTCTGCAGTGCACAGTATAAGTGTCTGCAAGTTTGCGCTTCGAACCAAGGAGACAACAAGGAGAGAAGTTAATGTCCTGGGAGAAGTGTGTCACTTTGGTGAGAGTAAATATACCTACCAGCACCTTGAGAGCAACAGGACTTTTCTCTAGCCGACACAATATTATTCTGCTGTTCTTAACACTCTCCTGAGAACAAACACACACACTTATACACACAATCCCACAAAGCTTGTTTATGATATGATTACATGCAGAAAGTCATGTCATCCAGAACCAGCTGAGATTAGATCAGGTGTAGTTTCTTGGTTCTTTTCGTTGTTTCTAGCACAATTACAGTCTCCATTTTTTTGTAAATCTGTTTCATAATAAATCTCATAATAAATTAATTATTTTATTAAGACTCTTTCAGTTTAAAAAATGGATAATAAAATCTAAGCCTTCTTCACGTAGTAACTCACATCAAAAATCGTCATGCTGCTTAGTAGCATTAAAAGTTGTGCATCCGGTATTTGAAAAATCTGATTTCTCTACCTGTTTCTAATGACCATCTTATTATTCTTTTGGTGTGACTCTATGAATCTTTGTTGTTCTTTTGAATATTGCTTGGGCCATGCACCAGTGTCGTCCTCGTTGTCTGCATTTCCTCATCTCCTGTGTGTGCAAGCTGCAGGTCTAAATTCATCCTCTCATCAACAGACTGGAGCCCTTTTCACACATCAGTTAACATTCTTGTTGAGCTGCCTTTGTTTCCCTTTGGTGATTCACACAAACCAAACAGAGGTGGCTCAGCGTGGGATCACTGTGTTCCTACACATAGGAAGGCAGCATCGTATAATCAGCCAAGTGACAGCAGTGACGCTGCTTAGTCTGCTGCTACACATCCTGGCCTCTCACAAGTCCTACCCCCCACCCCAAGTCCTGCCAAAGTATGACAGCAAATCATATACGATACTTCTGGTCCTTTTTTTCCACACCTGTGGAAAACTTTTATGAGGAACTTTTTCCTGCTTCCCCCTCATTTAGATGGCTATATTTTTCACATCTATGCACACTTATTTTTATCAAACTCTTTTTGGTTTTCTATTATCCCACATTAGAAATCTCCTATACCTGAATCAGACTGTCAGCCGTTTTAGATCTAGCTCTTCGAAATTTAAGCTAGCTATTGAGTCATTTAGGACAAGAGATCTTGTTCTGAGATGGAGGTTCCCTTTGGGATCGTACCCTTTCCTGGAAAAGTCTGTTGTCTGTTCGCTGGAAGAAGCTCTGAGCAGCGATGAGACGAGCCAAGAGGCCAAATTGTTCATCTTTCATCATGTTCCTCTCATTCTCTGTCCCACTTGTTCCTGTGTCTCCTCCTCCTCTTCCTCTTTCAGCACTTCTGTACTTTCCCCTTCTGTCTACGTCCAAATTGTGTGTTTTTTGCTCTATTGAACAATAACCCAAGTGTGTGTGTTGCTATTTTTGGCCCCTGCAAAGCCACACAGCAGACCCTTCTCTCTTTCACTCTCACACTTTTGTATTGATAGTTTTGCTCTCAAGCTTGAATAAGACCTCTAGAGTGACCTTTAGGAACAGTTGAGCAGTAGTTTGTATCACCTATCATTGCACTCAAGTGACATACAAAACTTCCCTTTGTGTTGTTACACAATTTTACAAATTAAAGGTTGAAATTATGAATATAACCCAAATTTAATCATACCGAAGAAGTTCCATTGAACGCTATCTACATCACAACAGCCAGACAGGAGGTCTGAAGGAAAGCCAAAGACGAGATTTATGGATGGAGAAAAAGGCCATGAAGGCAGTGAATGTGAGAGAAGACGACAGAGGTAGAGGAATGGCTTGCTGTGGCAACCCCTGAAAGGGAAAACTTACAACTACTTTCCCTTAAAGAGCTTATCCAGTCCATCCAATCGATCCACTTATTCCTCTGAACTGTTTGTGTTTTGTAACATTAATCAGCATCATTGATGATAAATTCCCCCTGTGGGATGTTTTTAACCAGTAAACATGAACAAAAAAATTTATTCTGCTTATTGGAGAGTTTTTAGCCAAAAAATAGGTTTAATTGTAAGAACAGAGGCTGTATTTTTGTAAATGAGTTAACACTCCGGTATGTGCAGGAAATTTGAGACAGGCGGTAGATGTGCAGTCTGGTAAGCACTTCAAGGCATCTTTGTATCTTTGCAAGCAGTTAAAGATGTTTGTTACTCTCATAAAACATTAGCATCTAAAGTGAACAATACAACTTATCAGGTCGATCATCCGCTGTCCTCCCTGCGTGATATTCCTTTCTATTGAACTTCGCAATGACTAATGAAAACATGTATTTATTTTTCATGCATACATTAGTGTACGCTTTCAGTAAGCACCCCAATAAGGGGGAGAGGGCTCTGTTTTGTACTGGTTGGCTTTAGTTTGAAGCTCATAGTGGTGATGTAAGGGGGGAATGATTTTCTGAATATTTGGTGTTTAATATGGTGTTTTAAACTTTTCAAACAGTTTCGATAAGGTTTTAACTTTGGGCAAAACAAAAAACCCTTCATATTTTTTTAATAAAGCAGCGGACATGAGGTCAGCCACAGTCCTCAGCTCCAACAAATGTCAAATGAATAAAGAAACCATCTCTGTTCTTAAAATACCATTTATTTCTTTTATTTTTTCTGATTACACTTGTCTAACTATTGCTGCTGTTGCCTTCAAGCTTACCTGCTGACTTTAGTGTCAAATGTAGCCTAAAGTTAGCATGTTCATTTTGTTTTAATATGACTTGTTTGTTGTTTTTTACTCTAATTTAATGCAGTCTCGCATACAAAAAAATATACAGACATATATATACATATATACATAATATATAGACATTTTTTGAATATGTTTTTTCCTGTTTAAGAGTCTTTGTTTTAATGTAGACCGGAAAGGATTAGTCTGAATAATTGGGTATTAGAATAAATGTCAATTAATTTAGTGATTAAATAATCATTACATGGAGTTTACACTCTCAAAAATGCCATTTGCTGAAGAAACAATCCACTTAGAGGAGTTATTAAGCTAAAATTGTACTAATATCTAAATGATTTGCATATAAGATGAAAAACCTTCTTTGTCTGTAAATATGCTTCTTCTACTACTCCTCAAGAAGCATAGTTTTAGCTTCACATCATTCAGGTTCTTTAAAAATACCTGCTAGTAAAACACTTTTTGCCATCCGATGAATAGAATAGAATAGAATTCAACTTTATTGTCATTGCACTGTCGCAAGTACAAGCAACGAAATGTAGTTTGCATCTATCCAGAAGTGCTATACAGGATATAGATGTTTATATACAGGTGTACAAGGATGGTTAAAAAATAAAATAAAATGTTCTGTATAAATAGAATATAAATATGGGAGCTACATGCACAAATTATGCAGATTTTACAGAATATACAGGAATGTTAGGAATAAATTGTATTAGAAGGTTTATAATACAAGATAGATAATGGTACATAAGGGTTATAGATTATATACAGATTATGTATGTGTGTGAGGTTAATGGTTACTATTTATGTGACAATAATTGATGGCTAGTGATGTACCTGCCCTGTGTGCAGCTCCTTCTACTATAATGAGAGCTTTGCGTGAAGCGGTGCTCATCACATAATGGGGAGTCTCTGGAGCCCCTCTCTTGCTCTCACTGCGAATGTCATTTGCAAAGGCCCGAAAAAGGCTTAGATGTCAGATACCAAGATTTAATTAAGAAAATAATTTGCATGGCCTTTAAAACAGCTTGCACTGAAAATGAGATATAATTATAAACGAGGCTCAGTCTCACGTTGTCTTCAAAGCTGAATTTTGCTGAGTCATCCCAATCATTTGATGATACCTGGTAATGAATCTGGACACCACGTAGTAAAACTTAATATTTATGTTTTCAGCTCATCACAAAAGCAATTGTTAAACTTCCAGTATCACTCCTATAACCGTTTTCTTCCAATGCTCAAATGAACCTATACTTAAGATATAGACAAGCCACTTAGGTGCCGTCTAAACGAAGCCTGGTTCGGATATATACAACAAACTTCTTGGTCAGAGACGGTTCTAATCCAGAGAAGCTGCCAAAAAACCAACCAAAATGGAAGCCAGCTCTCAGGCTGGATAGGCTTTGAGCCACCATCTGCAGTGTCTCCCTTTTAACACCCCTTATCCTCATAACGAGCATATGAGCCAAGATGCCCCTCATTACATTTAGCACTCATTGCCCAACGTAAACAACGAAACGGATCATAATTGTTTAAACAATTGTGTTTTAAAATCTGTTTTAAACATCTACCACTACATAAATGCATCTTTTTCTCTCCTGCGTTTCTGTCTACTCCCTGCTACTTCCCTCCTTCTTCTACCTACATTACTTCAGTGGCAGCGTTACTGCACCACCCACTGGCATGGCATAAGTACTACAAAGCCTATTACGCTCTAATCTTTACACCTAAACTTTTCGTTCCAGATACCTGATCCAGCTTTTTGTCGATGTTGCCCAAGTTTCTCTAAACCCGTCTGTCTGTCTTGGCAGTCAGCCGCTCTATCTGAGCCTGGTTCTGCAGTAGGTTTCTTCCTGTTAAAGTGGAGTCCTTTCCTTCACTCCCGCTACATAAACTATTGGCATACAGCTTTGCAGCAAAGGTGAAGACTGAACTGTTCGGGGCAAAGCTGCAATCTGCTAACTTTGTTTAGAAAACAGCATTTGTTTTATAACTAAGATCAATGTTATAGGATTTATTGAACTGACTAAATATGTTACAAGTTATTTTTTTCTTTTGTCTTTTCATCCGTTTCCCCTCATCCAAATAACAAAACTGAAATAAGCTGACTTAAATTACAATAACTGTTAGGGTAATTGTTAACATGTTGAATATATCGATTAATCTTTGTTTGGATGTGGAAAAGTAAACCATCTTTTAGCAATAAAACTAAAGAATAACTTCCATTTTTTCCTTTTATTGCCATCTTCTCTGTCACTTTTATGTCTCACTGTCTTCCTTGTTTGACTCATTCTCAGTCTTCGTCTAATATTGGCCTAATGAATATTTAATGCACTTGTGGGAAGAGCCCAGACACTTTGGGATTTAGGTATATAGGCTCTGATTACCATCCTCCTCCTGATGAACACACCCGCCTCTATCCTCCCCCCTTCCTCTCATATCACTCTTACTATCTGTCTCAAAACTTATCATTTTTGTCTATTCATCCTTTTTCTGACCTTTTGATTCTTTGCTTTACTTTTCAGAAGAGCTGAAATATGAACCAAACGATCCATATTCTTCAGGGTACATAACTTCTATGCAAATGCCCGTTTAAACTTTTAGTATTGTTTTTATAGACTGTGACCTCACCTCCTTCATCCATGTACTCCCACAGCATTCATTTCCCACATCTATGCTAAAGCTGAGTGTGGTTAGTCGTACAGAGCCAGCCAGCTGCCTCTAATGGCTCATCAGAGGCCCCGGCCTTGTATATAAAAAAAATAACCCTGAGTCTGCAACTCTCCTGTTACTTTGGCATGGTCCTGTCAGTTGATTTGCTGCTGAGTCGGACGCACAGCTCTGGGAATCTCTCCTCTCCTCGTCGATTTCTCACTCTAATACTTTGTCCGACTGTCTCTGCTTCATTTCCATCAAGGTTTGCCCTCTGTGACACTTCACTGCTAAGGCGCTAAAGCAGTCTGTTTCAGACATCGGGTGTTAATTTTTAATTGAGTTGCCGACTAAGTGCTGGAAAGTTTAGCACAAAACTTGCATTTTAATCTGTGTTTGCTTAACCCAGCAGTTTAAAACCCATAAATGTACAGTTTTGTTTGGATTTAAAGAATCTATACTTTTTTTATTTTCTCCTATATCAACATCTAGAAGCTTAAACTGTATATTATTGTTCTTCTGTTTTCTCCAGTCTCAAAAGTAGCTTTAAGTACAGAAGTTTTTGTTGCCAACTTTAATGTCTCAATATATATATATATATTTTTCTTAGTATTTGGTAAGATGGAAGACAAATTAAGGATGTCACTTTTCCATTTGGTTTCTTGTTGTTCCTTCTTTCTTCTGCTCCTTCTTTGGTTATTTCTTACTTTCATTCATTCCCTCTTTTTCTTTGGTCTTTCACTTTCTTCCACAGTCATTTTCTTCCCTGTCTTTTGCCTTTTTTATCCTACTGTTGCTCTCTGGGTTTTTCACCATTTTTCTTCTTTCTGTCTCTTTCTACCTTTCACCTTTCATTCTTCCCGTCTCTCGATGTATCTCGATGTATCTTTCTCTCTCCCTCTTGCTGTTTTTACAGTCCTCAGCACAACACATAGCTGGAATAGCAAAGGTATTCAGTTGGCCACTGAGATCAGAGAGGAGGAGAGTCATCTGCACTCTCAGAGGAGAGAAAGAGAGAGGGAATGAGGGATGGATGGTGTAAAGAAGGGGGGGGGGGTCTCAGCTATCTGACCTGGAATGACAACAGACTACCAGATGAGCTATGATCTCATCGCTCCCTTAATCCCCCTCCTTTCCTCCTCCCTCCTCCTTCCTTCCCTCCATCCACCCCCTCACTCTCTCTCTCTTTTCTCCCACTCTAACCATTGTCATACTTTCTCTCTTTCTTCCCACTCTTGTTTCCCAGACCTCCCTCCCCCATCTCTGATTCTTTCTCTTCTCTTTCTGTTCTTTTACTTGTCCTAGAGCTCACCCCATCTCCTCTTCCCTTCTTCTCTTTCACTCTAACCCCTCCCTCCTTCCTCCATCTCTTTGCTCGCTTTGCATTACTTTCTACCACCTGCCCCTCACTTGTCCCACTTCACAACACACACACATACTTCTTGACGCACTTGCTTTCTCTCTGTGGTGTCCCAGGGCAGAGATTAGGCGCACCCCTATCGTCAGCCCTCCACGCCGCTTTCTACATTATTGATGCAGAGTGTTTGTGTGTGTGTGTTGTTGCTCGTGCATTCAGGCTGTAATGGCTATCTGGTGTCTCCCCCAGGGAGGGAGGGAGGTGGGTGAGGGAGGATAGGAGCCAAACAGAGGGAGAGTGGAGGTCAGAGAGGTTAAGTGTGGTGGTGGGGGTTATGTCATGCTCCGTGGACTCTTCCCCACTGCTGCTTTCCTTCACTTTTTTTCTGTCGTTAAGCTTCAAAAGCGCACAGATTCCCAAAATTCCCCCCGAAGTTCTCCGGAGTGTGTGAGGCTGATGAAACGAATCAGTGTAAGTGTGACAGTCGATCCAGTTTTAGTCGGGACAGATCAGCCCGGGTCGGACTTGAGCTGGATGGAAGGACAAAGACACCTGTTCTTTCTCTCCATATTCCTCCAAACATAATCCTCTCCATTTTTGTCACACACGGGCACAGCTCACACAGCAGGGCTTAATAACTCGCTAAATTCATGTTTCACTTTTGAAAAATTGGTTTACTGTTTTTTTTGTTTTTTCAAAAAGGGAAAAACTAAGGGAAAAAACAAAAACTTTATAGTCTGAAGTCTTTTATTTTAATATTGCTCTTTGTGTGATTTTTAATGTTTTGGCACAGCATTTATGTCTGAAAACTTTACTGAAAATGTCACTTCACAGAAGCAGTGGACTGGGTCAATGGACTGAGGACAGACGCTTTAGTTTAGTGACAGAGTCACTGCAGACTTCCTTTGTAGAAAACAAAACCTCACAAAGAAGATCAATTATACAAAATCCTTTATTCCAGTTGTCAGGACGGGTCAAGTACACAAAGATATATTATGCAATAATATTGCTGAATATTTAAATGATTAGATAGATTATAATAATCCTGTATTCCTTGTTGTTCTTTTTTCTAACATCTTTATTCACAAAGTTTCTACTACTCTTTGTGAGCTTTAGCAGCTCAGTCAATGAAAAACACTTCAGCTGTTAGTATCAGGGCCACTAACTGTTACCCAGCAGCCGTATTATGTTTATTTTAGGGCTACAACCATCAATCATTTTACTATTTGATTAATCTGCGGATTATTTTTTCAAATAATTAATGTAATGGCAAAATTTCCTTAAAAAGTATTCAATGGAGTTGTTCAGTTGTTTTCAATGGAGCATATTGATGGACTAAGATTTTTTTTTTTTTCAATGCAAAATGTTTATATATTTCATTTTACAATTTTGCTAATATTACAGCTATAAGTGTGTTGCTCTGTCAGCCAAAGCATGTTTGTTCTGCTTCAGCTTTCTGCCTCTGGTTGATGCGATGACGCCATACATGTTGCTCATTTGTCCAAACATTTCTCTACCAAGGCCAAACGTATTTGCTGGCTCCTGGCAAGACATATTTTCGGAAGTTTGTGAATTCACAAGTCTCGCCACAGTTCATCTTGTTTGCAAGGTAAATTTGCAGCTGTAGTAAAAGAAATGCTCTTATTCACCGCTAAAAACACGAGTGACGTTTGAGTCAATATTTAACATAAGGTTTATAATGCCCCCCGAATGTGAGTTCTGCCGTATTCCCCATCTTTCTCTTCCCTACAGAGCTCAACTTTACGACACCTTAAATTGCTTCCTTTAGGCCATCAGATCTAACTCTGGTTTTAAGCATCTATGGATTAGCCTGAAAAACCACAGCATGCCCTACTTCTAGACAGAGGTTATGGATTGATTTCCATCTCTTCTCCACACGGGTTCAATAAAGAAGGTGCTGATTGTTCTTTCCATGCTGCTTTTCCACCTGCATAGAAAAAAAACCTCAACATGTGGCCTCTCGATTTACAGCTTAGTGATGAGTTGTGCAAAGTACACAGCATCCTGGCACGTGTTTGCACACTTGTCATATAAACACTTACCTGAGCTGTGTGCTCAAAGCTCTGTCTTTGATTTACATTGTGGCTGATGACGGGAACGCATCAGAGCCCTGATCTATTTTTAGGGACACACATAAAATGGTTTCAAGGGAAGTGGAACCGGGTTGCTTTGCCATACAATATATATGCAATGAATATAGAAATATTTTTGGTTGAATAAAGAGCAGAGAATATTATTATAGCTAAAGTTAAATTACTTGTTAATTTTTATCATTACTTTTTTTCCTTCAAATAGGCTGTCATAGTTCAAAGTTGTTTTGCATGAAAATATTGAAAGCTTAAACGTTAGCCCTCGTGTAAATTCATTATTTTGCAGATCCTTTACCCAGCTTTTAGATTTCTGAAAACATTTCCAAATAAAAAATTATTATCAGAGGTTAAAGCCCAAAAGGATCAAACGTAGCAGCTTTGTTGTAAAACTTGTAACCTTCCTGTTATCAGCTGGAAGTCATGCTCTCTATCCTCATGGATAAACCACATGCTTGCCTTAGAAAAAATTATTGTATTCAAAAAGCTTCTTAGACCTCACTGATAGAGTAAATGGCTAAAACTGACACTGAGATTGTGTAGAAGCCTGATTTAACCAAAAAAAAAACAAAAGATTGTGTTGATCAAACTGGTTGCCAAGAGATTTATTTATTCTTGCATCTTTATTAAACTGCTTGATGAACACTAATTAAAAAATGGATACCGTCATTATTTTAAGTGCCTATTCGGGCACATATTATATTGACATGCAAATGGTTTGGCTTAATTTTAAATCAAATGTTATTAGTTGTTGATGCAGGTTTGTGAACAATAAACATCAACCTTTGTTGACCAAATGAAAGATAGCTGTGGGGATTTTTTTCGTTAATAACTGCAAAGCAAATTTTGGCATACAGATAACTGTAGCAAAGTTAAAACAAACCGTTGCACAAATATCAAGTAAATATGCACCAAAAAGGCCAACTGACTGCTCAGCGTCTGTATAACAGCTGAAAACCTGTGAAGCTGTTTTTCATCTCATATTCATCTGGTGTTTGTTTGTGAAGCTCTGCTTTTTACTGCTCCCTGCTTTACATGCAGACAGTTACACACCCGACACAGTCATCCCATGTTGGCCACTGAGCCGCTTCAGCGGAGCAGCTGTCTTCTTTAACAGCAACACGTCAGGGTTAGTGGTGAAGATGTGGTCAGCAGCACTTTTCATTTATTCATTCCAGGCAGATGGAGGCATGAGCAGTCGCTTCAGACTGAGTCCATCTTACACTCATCCACTATCCTTAGTTAGTTTTGAAAAACATGAATGTTGTCTTTTCTGCTTTCTCAAAGTTCTTTCAGGAAACATGTTTTTGATGCTTTGCCATGTTTGGTCGTGCCTCCTGATTTAATGTAAATGCTTGTAAGATGAGAGGAGGATGGTGAGAAAAGGGAAAAAAGTGACCTTGTCATTTGCATGTTAACTGCCACCTACATATGCAGCCTTGGAAAGTCTCAAACTACAGACACTTGATAACAGTTTGACTTCTCTCTTGGATTTTCTTGCACAGATGGACATTTCATACGTTACTAATAGGGACATAGATCCATAATTTGCACAGCTGTAGCTGCTATGTTGGCCGTTTTATTCCCTGCATGTTAAAACTGCATAATTTAAAGATGGAAAATGTGTAGGCATCTCAAACATGATTTGAGTAACATCTGAAATCTTTATTTTCTATCACAAAGTGACTTCTGAGTAGGTGTTTGTGATTCATTGACCGTGCTTTGGTGATAGGAAGGGAAAACACAGCATAACCATGATGAGAAATGGCTGCTGGCTGAGTAGGAAGGCATGAAACACTGAAACCTCTTTTAATATACATGACAGTTTGCTATCAGCTGTATTTGGTGTTATGCAATAAGGCCTAAATGGTGAGGACAGAGGAGATTACCGGGGCTATCCATCTCTGCTGGAGGCTGTCATCCAGAGAAAGCTCACACTCCTCAACACCCATAATCTCATGATTTAGTCCTGTTTAACTAATCCCAATCCATCACTTCTCCTTTTCTCATGTTTGTATGCTCTGAACTTTAACAAAGGAAGCTATAGCTTAATATAGCTTCATTATTAATCGTTTTCAGGCTTAGCAAAGTAAATATACAATGTACATGGACATCTCTATTTAGATCTGTGACGATATTGAAGGCTATAGTTTCATTAACTTGTTTTTCTTCTTCTAAGTATAAACATTAGAGGAAGTATTACCAACAAAGTAAAAAGTTTCCTTGCTCAGTCTTGATGTTATTGTATTTAGAGCATCTCAGATTATCATTGTGGGGGAAAAACATTTTTTTTTGATACAGAGGTCACAAATCTAAACTTTACTCAAATAAATTGATTTTATAAAGGAAATTGGACAAGAATGACTCTACTTCTTAAATATTTCCCAGTCTCCTTTCTCCACAGCTAACCCCACAACCCTTGTATATGAGTTAGATATGAGGGGCATAGAAAGAGGTCTGTTTCCAGGTTGATTTGGAGCTGCTTATTAAAATGTGCTAGTATTTGATGATGTTCTAGCCCACAGCTTCACATACTTCACAAAGCAAGCAAAATTTACAAACTGCAAAGTGACAAGTCAAGTTACATTTAACAAGAGTAGGACACTGACTTTCTGACTCCACCCCTTTAGGTGACAGTAATACGCTTCAAGTCTGTCTCTCTAAGAGAGAGTTGCAGCTAGCGTGCAGATCCATGCATTACTAGATAAAAGCTCTCAGATACCTTGACCATAAATTACACCCAGTAATTTTAATTTTCCAACTTTCTATATTTCCTTAATATTTATATTCCCTAATGAATAAACATACTTATTTTAAAGGTTCAGTGTGAGTTTCTGCTTCTCCAATATTTCAGGGTTTTTACACGCATGCACCAACCATGTTCAGGTATTGCAGACAACATGCAGGCAGGTAACGTTGTATTTCTTATCTGAGCCAACCTTGTTATTGTAATCTCTGAGCCTTCAGTTTGACTGTAGCTAAAAAAAAAAATCCGGTCCAGGCAGAATTTGGCAACATACTACTCTCCAATAGTTTGTTTTGCTTAGTCGTGTCAGATTTATTGACCACCCAGGCAACAGAATGTTAGTGGGAGACTTGCACAAACATTTTTAAACACACGCAATGGCACATAAACTGTTTCAGGCTCGTACATTTGGGTGCACACATGCTCATGAAAACAGTCATATACCCGCGCCTACGGTCTCGTTCTGCGCCTCCAGCTCTGCGTTTCCTTCGAGCAGAGGGTGGAGAGAGAGATGAAGGGATAGACAGGAGGGATGACTGGCCATGTTGTTTCCCTCCGGTCAGGGGAAAGAGTGATTGCATGAGAGAGGAAAGAGGCGGAGGAGAGGTGGAAAGGTTTTTTTTGAGCACATAACCCTTCCATAAAGCCCACTTATACAAAGACTTTCAGTTGTAGTTTCAGAGTGCGTTTGTGTTTCTTGCAGCGAGCTGCTGCGGCAAGGCACTGACCTAATGCCAGTATGGGGAAGTGGTTAAGAAAAGTCATTGAGAGTCGTGATTAAGACAAAACCCAGAGCTGCACACTCTTAAGTTCTTCACCGTCTCTCTCATATCCATTAATTTCCCAGTTGATATTTTTTACAGAGTTGTTTCTATGGATTTTAATCTTGATGTGAGAACACATTTGCGTTGCAGAGCAAAAGTACATCCGATCAGACGCTGCCACCAATAGGAAGCTTTGCCCCCACAAGCTTCACCCACAGTTATCAGTGAAGGCTTTGACCTCAGGGTTCCCTTTTAAAACTGTTGTGCCGATAACTGATAAAGCAACAAAACATTGAGATGCTGCTGCGCTAATATTCCTGGATTTAATTGGTTATTGCAAAAGTACCATTTGTGGTACAACTGACATTTCATGCCAAACATTTAAAGTTGAGTTTGTTTGTTGTCCATTTATACAATAAAATACACTCTTTGTAGAGCTGCCCATCGGAAAGTTGCATTAACAATAATGCTTGGAATTTACCCACACATTCTTCAATCTTCTCTTTTTATCACTTTAATGTCTCCAATCTTCTCTGTATGTTTTAGCACCTAAATTTAGTCCTTCCAGCTTGACAGATATGTTAGAATTCATGGCGCTTGAAACGCATTAACTCGGCAAATATTGCATCAAAATGGTCCTTCATCATGGTTATATTGCAGCTCCTTAATAAAGCTCTGTGTAGTTAGCACTATATATAGTTTTGAGGTTTAGAGCGAATATGAAGGAAAATATGATTAGGAGGAGCTAAAGTGAATTTTAAAATAGGTATCTGTGTTAAAAGCAGTTTAATACTGATTATAATGGTAACTTAAATACAATGGGATCCATTGTACTCAGGATGCTAATTGCTAACTTAAGCAGACTGTAAGTTTCCCTCAGAGGTTGAAGTTTTTGTTTTTGTGTTTTGATTTTTTTGTCAAAGACAAATAAGACGATAATCAGAAAGGAGTTTAGAAAATGTTGGGAATTCTTGAAGAGAAAAGACACAAACAAATTACAAAAGATCAGCTGTTAGAAAAAGAATATATTTTGTTATAAAACATTTTAGATGAATGCGTATCGTTACCATTTGATACACCACACTATTACTGGAATTCTCTACAGGTAGTTTTGTGGACACTATCCCCATCATCTGCTCGCATGTTGAATCTCTGAGGCCTTTAAGACCATCAGGTAACTGATAGATTGCTTCAGCTAACTCTTTGCTCCATCTGCTGCAGGGTTCGCCTTTCCAGAATGGGCCTACAAGCCAGAGTCGAGCCCAGGGTCCAGGCAGATCCAGCTGTGGCACTTCATCCTGGAGCTGCTGCGGAAAGAGGAGTATCATGATGTCATCGCATGGCAAGGGGACTATGGGGAGTTTGTCATCAAGGATCCTGACGAGGTGGCCCGGCTGTGGGGGGCAAGGAAGTGTAAACCACAGATGAACTACGACAAGCTCAGCAGGGCACTGAGGTAGGCTGATGGTTAAACCAGCTGAGCACGCTTGTTTGAGCAGCTGTTTGTGGAAGGGAAGCTTTACTTTCACCACTTCTTCTGTACATTTTAATGATGTAGATCATGTTCCAGATCAAAAAGCATCAAAACCTTTTCTGGCAAAGATCAAAGTGTAAATATTTCTGTGTTGTTACTGCTGATCCCCCTTAGGCTGTAGGCAAAAGATGATGTCTTAGAGCTTTTTTAAAAATAAAAACGTCCAAATTAAGAAATGCCACCATTTAGAGACCTGCTCTTTCTCTAAATGCATTCAATTCAAGTCTCTGCACTTTGAAGCACTTTTTTTAGGTTGTTGAAAAAAAAATAGGTTAGAACAAAATCTTAGATGCATAAATCTAGATATTGTTTGTCAAACCTCCATAACCTGGCTCCAGTTTGAATTAATAGACAGGGATGCAGCTGTTTTTCTTTTTCAAAGAGGTTGATTTTTTTTTTTTTGTTCAGATGCAGAGAATTATTATAAAACAGCTGTTGATGATCTAAACATTGTAATTTTCAGCTTTGTATGCTGCTAATTACTAAATGATGAAAGTAAATCATCAGCAACAAAATTTTTTATTTGTCAGCACAGCGGTTTATTAAACCAGGTTAAGTCAAAAGACTGCAGCTGTAATGAAAATGACTTGAAGTCAACAATGATTATGTGCATTTGAATCTCTCCATCCTGGGACATTGAAGGCTGTTATTCTAATGACACATTGCGGATCTTTAGCCTACAGCCTTAACAGCTCCCCCTTTGATCTTAAATTGTTCCCAAATCCTTGCCCTCATGTTGACATCCTGCTCGCAAATAAATGAGCTAATTGGCACGACTGGATAAATTTAGCTGCTGCTATTCTCCAACAAGTATTACAGCATTAACCCAATTGACCAATAAGGCTTTTACACCTTTTGGTTGAGGTTTTATCCGCAGGCGCCTTCCCTGCCAAGTCCATTAGTCCAGTACAGGGATGTCTTCAGTTGTCTTTGGATTTTTTTTTCCAGGGTGAAATGAGGAAAGCCTCACACATGATAAACATGACTCTAACCATCAAGATTTCTTGGTATTTTACACAAAATGTGTAAAATCTATAACATGGTTAATGATTGAAGAAGAACAAACTAGTATTTCTACTAATCCTTAAAATTTCAATGATTTTTACAGTTAGAATATCTGTAAAATATGTTGGTCTTTTTGTTTATACCTGTAGTAAATATAAGGAAATATGCTCTAAATCCCAGCCATTATGTAAATGGATTATATATTTAGCAAATGATGAAGATGTTTTCTGTTTGCTCCTTGAACTGCATCTAATCTTCAGTGCATAACCCTGAGGAACTCCCTGATCCGATCCCAGCTGAAAACGGCTCCCCTCATTCATTGATTCTTTCGTTTCCCGCTCATCGTGTCTTTATAAAGACGGTCAAGATTAGGTAAAGCACTTTAAAGAAAGCCACATAGGGGAGGGAGATGCGTCGGATTGCTTCATCAGCGCGGCGTGAGGACGCTCATTTACTGGCGAGATTAAGGACGATGTCCGTTACAGACGAGGTCCCATGAGGACAGCCTGCATTAGAGGACTGCTTATTTTCATCCACATTTAACAGCACAATTACTGAGACTTAAAATCTGGATTTAATCCCTGATTTGGATAGAATAGAATATGGACGAGGTTCTTGTCGTCTGGCTTTGTATTTATAGCATGTCCATCCTTTTGAAGCTTGAGTAGATTTGGAGCTTAGGCCTCAGTAAGTGCGTATATATAGTGGGTCTTAGTGCCCTCTGATGGACCAGCCTTGGAGGCTTATTACCGCCTGTGTCTTGGTACAGTCGCATCCAAACATTTTCCCACTAGGCCAGGTTGCCCATGTTAGGGGAAAGAAAACATGTTTATTAGCTGTTACTTCAGGATTATGAGCATAAAGATCAGTGCATGCTGCAACCAACATGCATGCTTTCACCTCATTTCAAACCGCAGCTGCTTTCACTGTAACAAAGTCCATCAATGAATCCCCTTAAGACATTAGTAAAGTGGTAAGGCGTCTAAAGATTGATGAAGAGGAGCTCTCGATCACACATGTGCATGGTAACCGTCCCCATATGGGGGAAACGGCTAGAGAGCAGGCCTCCTTGTGCCCCTCATATGGAGAAAACCTGCAGTCTGCTAATAATGGAGCCCACAGTCAGCATGTGGCAGTGAGACTACACATACAAATCCACACTTGAAAAGGCCTGCTTGTTTTGAAGTGTTCCTTTTATCACTTAGTCTTTGTAATTATTATTTTTACCCCCGTGATCCTATTCTTTTCTGCCTGCAAGGCACATGGTGGAAATTCCCTTAATCAGGACGGCTTCATTGTGTGTGGACATGTGCGTATGTGCCGGCTTTCCGCTGAGGGGACGCAGCCTCGGCCCATGCGTCATCCTGGCCTCCCGCTCCCACGGCTGCTGTGAAATTCCCACTCCTGTTGAGAGGATTACTCTCAAACGGTGCGAGTGTTTGTGTGTTTTTGCACAGGAACGTGCTTGTGGAAGTGGTGGATGTTTCAAAGTTTCAAAGTTACAGGTTCTTTTTTTCAGCTGTTATATATAAATTAAAGTGGATGTTTTGCCCTAAAAATATATCATTTCGTATTTTTTTTTTTACCTACAGCAATAAATCTTATTTGGATTATTTTCAATCGATATATACTAAGAAGTGGCTAATTGTTAAGGATAATAAGTTTTCTAAGGTTTTACAAATAAAGCATTTAGAGGTGTCAGGCATCTGTATTCTTCCTTCCTGAAGTCTTTTTAGGTTTTAACTGCACCTATAGCTGCAAGTCTTTAGTGTTTTTTCTCTATCAGCTTTAGCCTTACTCCTTGCAAACTTGCTCAAGCTCAGTCAGACTGGATGGAGAACGTCTGGAAGCATCAATTCTAGTTTATTTGCTACACGTAGGACTTTTGTCTGGAATTGGATTGTGTTTTTCTAATAAAAAATATCCTTTGACTCTAAACAAACAGCTCTGACTCCATGTTTAAGATCCTGGAAGGAGAACCTCAGGCCTAGTCTCAGGTTGTAAACATGCGCAATGGAGATTATTTCTCTCCAAAGATCAGAATGGGTGTGTACATGGTCGCCAATCAGAATGAGCACGTCTCTTTTGAAATGAAATTTCTTTCTGATCTGAATTGAATAAGAATCTTCAATCGGACATGTTTGATCTGATCCGATTTTTAGTGTCCATGCAATCATGGCTAATGTTTCAGGTCCCACCCCCCACCCACCTTTTTAACTTTCACTGCCAGTGGCGATAATGAATGAAGAAATGGCCGCAGTCTTTAACCCTCAGCTATAGTTTTATTGATGTTGCTAAAGAAGAAAAGACTAAACCTGCTTGTTTCACTTTCTGCTCTCATGAAAGCGAATGGCTGTGATGAGCCATGCAGGGTGGGGGTAAATGAAGCCTGTTACCAATCATGCATTTCAGAGCGCTAGCCTAATGAGTGTAATCACGCTAAGAGGTCCCAGCTCCCTTAGACCCTCAGACCTCCGTGTCGGGCCAGTCAGCAGCCACCGTTTGCTCGCTGGTCAGAGGTCACGGCGACTGCCACACACAGCTGGTAAAGATTACCAACACAGCTCATGACGTACACAGACGCACTATTGTACAGGCTGCTGGCCAAGCAGGCTTTTCTTGCTCACAATTGGTGCTTTTCCTGCATTTATTTAATTGTCTGGCCACCACTACAGATTTTCATGATGTGTGATACTTTTGCAAACTGTTTACGATGCGCATTTGGTTCTAACTGAGTGACCACATTTACAAAACATGTTGCAGGAAATGCTGCTGCGTATGCACACTACACCGCATTGGTAGGGCCTGTTTATGGGTCAGAGGTTCTCTGTTTACAGATGTGCATTCAGTAGAAGCAGCTAGCGCCTGCAGGGAGAGAGAACCACTGTGTGACTTTCAGTTTTATGTCCATGTATTGTTTAACCATTGTCTATCTACAGCATGTATGTATTCAGCTTACATGAGGTCTGTGTGTTTGTCTTTGTCTCTGGCTGAATGGGGTCTCTGTTTTCTACTGTGGTTTACTATGTCTCTGCGCGTACAGAACGTGTGGCCGGTCCAATTAGAGCCTGACCAGATCCTTTTCTTCAGCAGAAATGCATGCACCTAGATGCCAAAGTATCGCCTTTATTTACATCATTGCACGCACACGTACAGAGCATGCAACATCTACACAAATCGCACCCCTAACACAGCCCACATGCTCACACAAACACATTTAATTTCCTTTTTTCCTTCGGTAAACAGCGTTACACGGAGGGCTTTGACGTGTGCAGCTTGTTCACACAAACACACACCTGAGTATGAGCAGCTGGTGTGTGTGTGTGCATATGTGTTAAGGTAGATCTGGCTGGGATGTGATTGTTGGAGTGTCTATAACAGCCAATGCTGACGAAAGAGGCAGAAAATAAACATGGGACGCATGGGGAGTATTTTAATCCTAACTTCCTGTCACAGTCAGCCCCTATTTACAGCCCAACAATGGCCAAGGCACAGCCTGTCCACGAGTACGCGACGCGGGGCCGCCGCTGTTCGTCTTTAGAGGACGCGTTGGTGTGCAAGGGTGGAGTGCCTCTGAAAAAAGAACTCACAATCAAAGGCTATTAAATACAGTTGCTATTTTTCACCTAAAACTTTTGAACTCTGAGAATATCTCCCATCGTTACACTACAGTACACGATGAGCTCAGGTCTAACTAAATGTGTCATTTGCCTAAAATATTTTGTATTCAAGATCTTCGTAATATTTTAAACCACGATGGTTGTAAATGAAATCATCCTGTTAGACGCATGCCAAAGCAGAAACATGAAACGATCTAAACAGAGTTTGGTGATCATTGTATGTCGGTTAAACAGCGACAAAGATGCATAGGTTCTCCCCTAAAAAGAGCACAATCAGTGATCCAGAGCAGCAACATCTCAACCAAAATGACCAATTTGTTTGAAGGTTGACAATGTGACAGAAAAAAGGAGGCCGTTACTCAGTTTTTAACGTTGCTCTGACGGCAGCCATGACCACCTCTGGTCGTTGGATCATCCTGTAAACGGAGAGCTTTATTCCACTCACCGTCCACCTCACTGACACCAAGAGAAGATTTACATGTTTTTTTTTTTCTGGGGAATACAAGTATTTTATGTTATTTATGTTATTTTTTTTATTCAATCAGGTAAGATGTTCCTGTTTTGTAATCATTTATAGATATGCCTAAATGTAATAATCCATCCGTGCTCCATCACTGCTCCCCAGCAGTCTATGGGAGAAGGTCAGGTTATATAAACTGCACAGGTGGGTCTGTGTTCACCTAAAGTTCTGTTTTGTTTTTAAGTTGGTGTTTAGTTCAGCTCACACAATGAATTCCTTCATTTATATTAATTCAGCATACTGTGAAAACATTAGCTCGGGAACTCATTTTTTTTAATATGGCTGCTTAACAATCATTAGCTCATCAATGAGATTGATCAACGTTAGATAAACTCATTTATCAATAAATTGGATCACAATGCTTCATATATTCAAAATGTTTTATTGATATTGGGCACCAATTAAAACCTGAAGCAAGGTAGGTCTTAAAAAAGTCAACTGTCTGCTATAGTGAATCTTTATACCAATTTGAGTTTTTTGCCTTTTATGTTGTCATTGACAACATACTTTTTTTTTAAGTAACTTTGTACTTTATGTAGTCCTACATTAATAACTAGCTATTTCTTCATCTAAGTTTTTCACTTTGATAACCTTCAGTAAAAATCTTAAAATTATTTTTCTTTATTTAGTGGAAATGCATTACCTTCATACAGGTGATTGTTGCCACTTATTTATTTTTTTACAGTACTATTTATGCCTTTTGGGGAATAAAAATATTCTTGTTGTTCTTTCAACCAGCTGATCAGCCCTATGCAGCAACAGGTGGGGGAGGAGCAACAGTGTCCCACACTATGCTCCACAAAGCTCTGAGTTTTTGTCGCATCTTATTAAAGACTTTAAAACCTTTAAAATTTTATTATGAAAAGAATAATAATCTTTAAAATTTAACTTTTTCAGTCCTTGGTGTATGGATTATATTTCCATACCTCATGACCCAGCTGTGTTTTTTTTTGGCAACAATTGACGGTATCTTTAATGCATAGAAAATAAATGAATATAAATGTAATGTAGGGTTCTTAGTGTTTTCTAAATGACATGGCACAGGGTGTGTTAGCGGTGTGTATGCAGGCAGGGCTAGTATGGTGGGCAGCTAAACACAGGCGCTCAAAGAATCCCTTTCTTCTCTTTTGAAGTGAGTTCAAATGCTCTTCAAAGACCGTCTGCCCGTATGACGGCGCAGGAATGGGGGGCGGGGGTCACCATGTGCTCCAGAACCAGCATCAGTTGTTAACTTCCAACTTTAGGATCTCAGTATTTTCCCTTATTTTCTTTATCTGTTTAACTCTAGGTTTCCAAATCCAAGGTTTGACTTGGTGTTTTCTGCAACGTTGACTATATGAAACAGGGATCTTATCGTACAGCGAAGAGAATCAGGATCATTTTCATTCTCATCCTCTTAGTGGTTCCATCCAAACAGAGTAGACCTAAAATAAAATGTTACTAATTATGTTGTAGAGATTTTCTATGCCCTGCATGTAGTTTGCTGCTGGTAAAAAAGGTTAATATTATCTGACAAATCAAACCTACGTGTAACTTGACACTCCAATTAATTTAGGTTGGAGCAGGGGTCCTGTTTTCTATGTTTCATCTAAAGTGTGGTCCATACTAAGATCAGAACATTAATCAGTGGAAACCAGGTTAAATCTTAGCATATTTATAACTACTGCTTTAGTACCAAGATAGATTAGCTCATACACAGTAGCTATGTATGTTGATAAGAAATGAATTTTTTCCTGTTAAATGGGAGTATTCTAGAAAAACTCAAAGGTATGAGTTGGAGAACTGTTAATGACCATGAAATACTTGTTTCACCAATTCTGGATCATGTTGACGGTAGTAAAGCTTGTTGACTCTTCAATAATCATTTATTTTGATCACACTGTTGTTTTGATTTGCCTCTCCATCCTCCTTTCTTCTCTTTGCTCCCAAACACCTCGCCCTCCCCTCCCGACCAGACCCTTGTGAGTGTCTCCCCTCGAGCAGAAATTACATGCGGCTTTGTGCCTGGCATAAACAATGTTTTCAACAGTGCAGGCCTGTCCTGTCTCTCGCCGTCTCTCCCTCACTCACCCAGCGCCTCGGGGGGTGGGGGGACGCTGGAAGAGAGTTGGGATGAAGATGTGGGGGGAAGGCGGGTTGATGAGAGAAAGTGGGAGACAGTGGGTATCAGTGTGGGAGAAATTAAGTAGGGAGGGGAGGGTGGAGAGGACAAGTGAAAAAGAGCCACAGTCTGTTCCCAGAGTGGGTAAACATTCTAAAAAGTCTGACAATGAGCATAATAAGAGGGGCAGAAAGACGACACCTCCACGGCAACAAAAAACAGACACTTGCACGCACACGCCGCCGTCTAGATAACTACCACTGAGTGTAAATGATAGTCAGCGGGCTTTAATTAGCTTAACAATAACTACATACCTTCAAGAAGCCCTTATCTTTGCCAGCCCTCATTACCCAACTCATTCCAGGAAACACATGCTGGAGGAAGGAAAATCAAAGTGTGTTTCTGTAATGAGCAGGAGGCATGCATCGTCCTGCTACATGGGTTTGTAGGAGAGAAACTCTGAGACGGTTTGGGGCACAAGCTTGTTCTTTACCTGCATCTGCGTTTCTTCTCCTGCGCTCAGTCAGTCTCTCACTGTGTGTGGCGGTTGGCTGCCAGGGACCTGGTGGTTACATAAAAGTGGATAAGAAAGGAGAGATGTTACATAAAGAGCTGCAGCTGGACAAAGGTTAATAAAAATGGACCCTTGTAGTGTAGGGAGGAACCATGGGGGAGAAAAAGAGTGAATGACTGTTACATAAACAGATAAAGAAGGGCTGATTTATTAGTGGCTTTGCTTTGCTGTTACATAAAATGAAGTAAAATGATGACAGAATGTCCTGTTAGGTCTTTGGCACCACGCTGACACCACTTCAACCTTCCGCAAATCAATAGGTATTGGATTCTGATAGTATGTGGATTCAAGATGAAGGTACCATAGTTTTATGGTATCAATACAAATGTTTGCATTGAGATTTTACTGGATATAAGCTGTAATCAGAGATGCACCAGTCGGACCTTTATGATCAAGTTCATGTCTCTGGTTTTTTTATATCATTTTTGTGCAATAATAGTAGCTCTTTAAGAACCAGAATGTAAGAGCAAATTGGAGAAGTTGCTCTAAATGTTTTTTCAGCCTTTATTTTGAAAGCAGGTCATTAATATTTAATAAAGGATCCCACTGAGTGGGAGAGAACAGCTTCTTTAACACAGTTTTACTCCTTAAAAACAGATTAAATTGGTTGTTGATGTTCTAAACCGTCTCTAGACCCTGTAAATGAGCAATCAGCATTGCTAACATTATTAGCAGCCATCTTTGTTGGGGTTTCAGTTATTTACGCACACAAGCTCCTTGACAGCCAGAAACTTAAGGCTTTAAAGGGTAAAACAGATAAACTTTTCTGCCTTTTAATAAGCCTTCCTGTTATCTGTTTTAAGTCTTGCTCTCTTATAGCTTGAATTAACTACAGACGGGTCATAGAAAATACAGCTAGCTGAAAATATATATAACTATAAGCACCTGATCAATATCGATATAAAATATTTCAGATCAGATTTTCAGTAGTTAAGGGGTTAAGTTTGACTTCTGGCTTTTTTTCTCTCCTGATTCTTGTTTTTAAATTTTGACATTGACATGATACATTTTTTAGCTATATCTTGCAGCCCTATTTCCTCACCATCACAGCTGGATTGTCTTTCAGCAGCAACAGATGGGGGAGGGGTGCTTACTCTGAGCTTCTTACAGCTAGAGAAACCAGGGGTCACTTCTCAGATCTTTTTTAAAATGTGTCTAAAGAAAAACATTGAAACTGTTAAATGGAAAAAAAATCGTCAGTGATAAAAAACTTTTTTGAACTTTGTTTAATCTTGAGACTTTTAACCAAAACCTGCTTTTAGTCGAATACCCCAAACACCAATAAAATCCTCTTTCAGATCTGACTTGGAGTCATAACCAGCCTAGTCATTGGGCGCCATGTTGATGCTGCTCACACCAGCCTCTGATCTTTTTAATTATTTTCTTTTTCTGACTCCCTATGCTGCTCCAGAGCTCCGTCCATCCTCTGCTTCTCATCTATCTGTTTTCTCTCATCCCGTTTACCCCCCCTCCCCTCATTTTCTGGGTCTGCTTTGTGCAAATGTCATACAACACTCTGTAATATCTGTGGCGTTGGCGATGAGGGGTGCATGAAAGACTCGTGTGTTATTAAAGCGTGGGCTTGTGCGTGCAGGAACATCTGTCGCAGCCTCCATGATTCCGATAACATAATTAATGCAGACGGTGTTGAAGAATAAAATGTCTTGATGTGTTTTGGTTTATCCTGTTTTCCAGGTACTACTATAACAAGAGGATCCTTCATAAGACCAAAGGCAAGAGGTTCACCTACAAGTTCAACTTCAACAAATTGGTTTTGGTCAACTACCCGTTTATCGATATGGGTTCGACTGGTACGTCTTTGTCTTTGTCAGCTCTTTGTCTTTATGCTTGAATATCTCATAACCTCTAAGAATGTTGACTTGATCACATCAGACTGTTTATGATCTTTTCTGTTTATGTTCACAGGAAGCAGCGTGCCCCAGAGCGCACCCCCTGTCCCCACCGGCGCAGGGACCCATTTCCGCTTCCCTCCTTCCACGCCCTCTGAGGTCCTCTCCCCCAATGAGGACCTGCGCAGCCCTGGAGGCATGTTCAGCACCGTAGCGCGACGGATGGCCCGCGGCTCTGTGAGCGACTGCAGTGACGGCACCTCGGTCAATTCAGAGATCGAGGAAGGGAATGGGGGAACGGCAGAGGAGAGGGGGGAAAGGGGTGTTACCGGAGGGGGAGGGGGCCCGGGCGGCGGGGGGAGCTATCGAAGCATCATCCATCCCCGTCTTTCTCACGAGGCCCTTTTCCGCATGTATGGAGGGCCGGGTAACCCTGCTGGGCACCCAGGTTCCCGTGGTCCCGCAGGACACCGCCTCCATCAGGAGCCACTGTCTCCCTTCCCTGTGTCCCCTCTGCCAGGACCCCCAGGAGCAAGCCTCCTGGCCCCTCCTCTGTCTCCAGCACTATCCATGACCCCAACATCTCACCTCCCTTACACTCCCTCACCCACACTGTCCCCCATGCTGGGCTCCCACTTCTCCTTCAACCCAGAAGACATGAAACGCTACCTGCAGGCCCACACCCAGTCCGTCTACAACTACGGCCTCAGCCCCCGAGCTTTCCTGCAGTACCCCAACATCGTCATCCCTCAGCCCCACCGGCCCGCCACCGACAAAGCCAGCCTGAGCGCAGAGAGAGCCGCCGCCGACAGGGCGGAGAGAGGCGGAGGAGGAGAGAGGGCTGGAGATCGGCACCATCATCCGTCGCTGGCTCACTCCGCCCACCACCACCCACAGCCTCCTCACTCTGCCCACTCCCACCCCCATTCCCATCCCATCCATCACCCACTCCACCTGGGAGAGGAGCCCCCTCACATGTCTCCCTTCAAGTTCAAGCTGCAGCCTCCCCCACTGGGCAGGAAGCATAGGGACGGACAAAGCCAGAGCAAACCCAGGCAGAGCTCCCTGTCCTCGGGCTCAGGATCCGGCTCCATGTCCTCCACCTCCGGACTGGGCTCCTCGCTGTCATTCGGCAGTGACCTGAGCTCGGCCAGCGGCTCCGGAGTCATTTCTGCTTCCTCCTCAACGCAGTCCTTGAACAGCGCTGGACTCCCCAAGATAAAGGTACATGAGCCTCTTTCTCTGTAAACAAAGGAGACCTTATTCATGGGTTCACAGAACCCCACAAAAGTATTCACACTCCTTGAACTTTAAACCATGATGGCAAATTTCAGCCAATTTGAATGCATTTGACCGGAGCGTTAAAAATTTGCCATGAACCAACAATTTATGGTTTGTGACTGTGAGGTGGAGAGAAATGATTTAGATATTTTGGGCATTTTTAGTGAAGCATCTAAGAGAGCCAAGGTACTGCTTGAAAATCTGTCAACACCACAGTTGGTCCCAAACCTTTATTAAAAAGAAATCTGGAAAAATTAAGACAACTCATCAGACAAGAACAAAACTGAACTCGTCATGAATGTTTGTGTATTAGAAAAAATTCAAAAGGTGAGAAGATCTGTTGATCTAGACCCAACTAGAAATTACTGTAATTGTAAAGTTAGTGTATTATAATGTTTTTGTTTTCTTAATGAATTGAGTTGTTGACGTCTGCATTGTTTCACTGGACTGTGCAGGTGGAGCCCATCTCTGACATAGAGTCAGAGGAAGAGGTGGAGGTGACGGACATCAGCGATGAAGACCCAGATGAAAGAGAGAACTTCTCCCCTCGACACTTCAGGGTCGCTAACCATCACAACCATAATCATCATCTGTCCAACGGTTCGACCATGGCCCAGCATCAGCCGCACGACGAAGACCTGGATGAGGACGTCTTCAAAGCCCCCGCTCCTCCTCCTCCCGGTCTGATGCCGTTTTTCACCACACACCACGTGCACCGTGGGCTGACCGCCCTCAAGAGCGAACCTGTCGAACCGGGCGAGAGCAACGCCAGCCAATCCCAGGCGGCTTCACCCGGAGCCACGCAGGGGAAGTGCATCCCTCTGAAGCTGCGGTTCAAGAGGCGCTGGAGCGAAGACCAGCGCATGGAAGCTTCCCAGGAAGAGTCGGACGACAAAAAGGTCCGACCGGAGGAGGAGAGGGATAAATCAAGGCAAACTAATGGATGCGTGGAGATGGGGGAGGACTTGGTAGGCAGCGGGGATGGAGACGGCGACAGTCCTCCTCCGTTAGCCTACGAGGGCTCTTTAACTGTACCTATGGCTTCACACAGGAGAGCGAGCGCCGAGCTGCACCGCGCTACAGCCCAGCTGTCCCTGGAGAACAAAGACTGCTGAGCCGAGGAGCAGCTCAGCCCAAACACTACTGCCCCAGCAGTGCAGGAGTTTGTAAATGGTTCCTCTGTAATCCCACTCCCACACTGACAAACTATTTAACCCGAGAGCAGAGGCTGACACACACTCTCTTCAAACTGACAGCCAGATTCCTGTTGTGTCAGACCCACTATCAATCCTTCACCGGGTTCCTCGCTTACTGTAAAAACCAGCTCCCACCTGTCCAGTGAAGCTCCCACCACCACCTTCATCAGCATGATCAGCAGCAGCCAGACAACTCTTTCCTCAGGAGAAACAACCCCTCACAGCCCTGCAACCCACCCAGGAGGATCCAGTGGATCGTTTCCTACAGGGACTTCTAAGTGCCTGCATCAAAACCCCGAAAGCCCCGGAAAGACATGGAGGGATAATTGTGTATTTCTATAACAAAAAAAAAGGAAAGTGTGTCTAAGACTGCTGAGTGGGGCTACTGGGTGTTTATCTGGCCCTCTCCACTCAGGGAAGCCTTTAGCTGTATCTGTATGGATCCACGTGCACACATCCGCACACAACAGCGGCTAACAGCGAACAGGACTTGAGGGCCCGTAAGCTAAAACTCCCAGAACCAAGCAGAGACTTTAACTTTCCCCTCAACCTCTCCACTCGTTTCCTCCTGCTCCGTCCTTCTCTTTGCGGACCACTCGTGGAGACATCAGGACTTTCTATCTTCTCACAGAAATAATTTGAACCCCAGGGTGACGTGAGGAGCAGGAAAAGAAAAGGAAAGATGAAAAAGAGCTTCTCCACCTGAAGCAGTCTGAGCCGCGCCGCAGTTTCCCAGCTCCTGCTTGTCTAACAATGTGTTGAACTAAACCAGCAAAGAAACACTTGCACAGCACTGCCGTCAGAGCCCCCCCCTGCACTCTACACACAAACATTAATACAGACACACACTGCCGCTCTTCGCCTTCTTTATAAAGCCTGTAAAATAAATCAAACTGATCTCTGAAGCCGCAAACAGAATATATCTTTATATATGTTGAAAAGGAGACGATTACAGGAGAGAATCAGTGAAGCACAGCATTTTAAAGACGTGACAGATTCAGGGTTCGCTTTTTCTGTTTTCTTTGGTACTTGGATCATTTTCAGATGGTGTTGTTATAGGGGCAGCAGAACCAGGAGGGAGATTTCTTGTATATTTGTTTCATATATAAACAAAGAGCTCAGGCCAGTTCACCAGAAGAAAAAAAAGGAAAAACCAGCAGACTGCTAATGATTCAGACACGTTGTTTGGCTCTGCTGTTCACTTGGTTTTGCAGTAGCCTGCCCTTTCAGCATGCAGCGCTCTGTTTTTCTTTGTTTTTTTTCCTGTCTGCAGTCTCGCTCTGCTCAGCGGGGTTCTCCCTGGTTGGAGCTGGCTGCAGGCCACCTCTCGAGGCTTTCTCTGTGTTCGTGTGCACGCTCTCAGAGTCAGCTCATGGGTTATTAGCGGAGCAGTAATCCTACACTGTCCTTATGGTCCGGTTAGCGCTAACGCTTCAAAGTTCAGCACAGTTAAGAGAAGGGGGTTCAATCATTATGCTGAGTGGTGACCCTCATCCTGATTCTCCCCCATCTCCCTTCAATCTATGCACTTTTCCTGCCACCCACCTACACTCACACACATGTGGTTCTGACAGGCTTTGACGCCCAGCTGGGTTACCTGTGCTCCCATCTGGCGACCTCCGGCAGCAACGTTTACAGAAGTCGGACTTTTGGTCGCAATTCAGTCACAAACTTCATCAGATTTTATGTTGAGGACCAACAAAACATATTGGATAGTTGTTGCTTTCTAAAGCAGGAGAAATGGTGATTTGAACTTGTTTACATCTATAAATCTGAAAAGTTTGGTGTGCGTTTGTTGTGGGGTCCTGTGCAGCGGCTGTGAGACGTGTCTGTACCAACTTTGTAGATCTACAGACTGAAGGTTTTGCTTACTCTTACAATAAAAAGCTCAAACCAGATTGGAAGGAGAGTTTATGTAAGAACAAATTTCCAAGTCTTGCCACAGATTTTCAATTCTCTTTAGGTGTGAACTTTGATTAGACTATTCTACCATCCAGCTCTAGCTGTGTTTAGGGTTATCTTCCTACTCCTCAGCATCAAGTCTTTTTCAGTCTTTTCCTTATTGAAGAAAATGTTTCCCTTGCATGATGCTTCCACCACCATGCTTCACTGTGGTGACAGTGTATTCAGGGCTAGTTTTCTCTCACATTTAGACCTCACTTGACCAAAGTAGATTGTTCCTTAGGTGAGCTGTTACTCACATTTATTTTATCTTTCTTTAATCTTTATTCTTGAAGGGTAGATTGTGGAATACAGGACTAAGAGAGCTAATAGAGTTCTGCTGCTCCTCCAGAGTTACTGAGGTGGAGAGCCGTGTATCTTTAAACGTTCAGTGGTGTTATGCTAATTTCTAGTTGTTGGATGTAAACGCTGCCCTGGAAAATGTTATATTTTATAAACCAATCACTTTAAACTCCTGCTTTTGTTCTCTACTGTTCAATTAGGGACCTCTGGTGGTAATTTCACTGTTTTATTCAGATCCAATGGGGCTCAATATAAACGCACGCCACACTTTTCAGATTTTCTTTCCTTTTAGAAACATCCTCATGTCCGTCTTTTACATATATCCCATGAAATATATCTGATCCGCAGTGCTTTTCTGTGGCTGAGCTAATTGAATTAAGACCCCTTAGTGTTCCGGCTTGAAGCTTGTCACAACACACACCCACACACTGTGACCCACCAGGTCGTACGTCTGTATATGAACTGACAGCTGCCTTACTTTACCACCTCTCAGCGACGGATAGGACGCCGCTCTACGCTCCTCTGCGCTCTCACCGCCGAACATTTCCTCTTTCTGTTGGACTTCCTGCCAACAGATTCTGCCCGGGGGGGGGGAAGCAACAAGGTTACTCTCTCCTCCTGTTACAGGCCTCAACTGTCAGACGAAAACGGCACAAATTTTACATTTCTCTATTAAAAAAAAAGTACAGATTTGTCTGTTTATTTTCATGATGTCCGTATGAACTTGGATTGTTGTTTTTATGGTTCTCATTGAGTAACTTACCTCTCTCTCCGCCTGGCATTATTTTTATTCCGCGGCTCTTGCTGGCTGCTGCTTTTTATGTCGTGAGCATCACTTTGGAGGGTTTTGATGAGTTTACCCCCGAACTTCATTCCCTGTATTGAATCCTTTCCAGCTTTTAGTTTGATGTTTTCTTCTGTAATATAAGCGAAATGTGTGACAGTGATTCTAGTGCTGACAGAGATACACCACCCAGGATGGAGCAGGAAGGGAAGCAGGCGAGGATTTTATTTCAGGGCACAGAGGAAGTTTTTATCCTTTTTCTTTGTCTTTTATTGTCGTTTTAATTTGATAATGTTACTTTTATCGCTCTCTTGTATATTTTCTTGTGTTTTATTTTGGGAGGAGGTGTATGATTTTTAAAAAGAAGTTGTGTTTTACCATGTAAAGATCTTCGTCTTTCAGTCTGTTCTTTTTCCTCTTTTCTCCCCAGAGCTGTTACATAACACCTCACATGGAGACCAGAGGGTTAATACTATGATGTAACATTGAATTTCTGCTTCTTTCATTGTTTGTTTTTATTTTATTTTTTTTTTCAAACATGTAATAAAGAAGTAATCAGGGTTAATTAAAACCAGTTAAAACCCAATATGAATGCTGTTCTTCTTTAATTCGTCCACGTTTATCCTAGACATCAGGGTTTTATTGTCTGTTTATTTGTAAACAAACGGATTACCTGCGGACTCTGTCGTCAGCGTTGAGCCGCCAATGTGTGCGTGAAGGATTTGGGTGTTTTAAGATTAAAGACAATAGGAAATGACTAACAAAACGCTTTGCTAGAAGCGGGGACATTTATTCCTTATAGTGATGGTGTCGGGGCGTCTGTAAAAGTGGGAGGTTTTAATTTTTAATTTTTTTTTCAGGTTTAGATGAGTACAGAAAAGGAAGATAAACGTATTTGCAGTTATTTTTATTTCTTTTTGGCTTTATTGAATTTACAGTAACAGTATTTTCACTATGGTGCTAATAGCTAAGCTAATTTATAGCCCCTTTTCCTAAATGGGTTCAATTAATAGTATAGCTACAATGATACAGTCAGTAGAATGATGATAAATTCCAGTGCTGCTTTTTGACACAGCCAAGGTTATAGTTTAAAACAAAGCTGAATCCGTTCTTGGACTTAAGGTTGGCAGAGTTAAGTCCAGTACCAGAGAGGCTCTTTGAGGAAAGGTTTTCGAGAAAGGAAGCTTACAGTCGCCATCTAAAGGTGGATCTGCTTTAGACCTTTAGTTATTAATGCAGCCACTCGGTGCTCGGTCCTTCCTTATGTTCTCTTTTCTTTCATGCTTTGGTCCTTCTTTCCCCCTTGTCTGTCCTTTCTTCTCATCCTTCCTCTCATATGTTTCTTCCATGCGTCCCTCCATCCTTGTTAAACATCCATTCCTACATGTTTCTCTTCAATGCTTCCTTTTCTTTTTTGTTTCCTACCTTCCCTTTTTACTTTATTTTCCGTCCTTTTTGTGATCCTTCCTTCCTTATTACTCATTCTGTCATTTTATCCCTCCTTTTTCTTCCTTGTGTCCTTTCCATCCTTTTTCCTTGCCACTCCTTCCTTTGGTCATAAGTCCTCAAAAGCTTATTTATTCTCCTCCTCCCTTTTTTTTACTTGTTTCCTTCCTACCATACTATATACATTTGTTTTTCAAAAACAGGAAGAAAATGTTAAACTTTAAAGCTCTAAAAGATCTTAAACAGGGGCAGGGAAATAAAGTTCCCTTTGATATTTTACACTCTAGACAATCAGGAAAGGCCCCTGTAGTGTATTTACTGTACATGTGTACTTGTATCTCCCTATGTTTTTTTTTGCAAATTCATACATATATATAGATATATATCTATTTATGTTTTTTTTTTGGCTTCTGAAAAGTCAATTTTCCTGCTCCTGCCTCTTTTACCCACATAATGCTCACATGTTTCACCCAGTTACTTTCTAATGTGACGTCTGTAGCTGCTGCCTTGTCGTACTTACTTACTCACAGACACATGTTGTATGTAGGAGGAACTGCTGGAGGAGAAAGAACCAAGAGTCGCTGACCTTTAATGACGCTCTTAGATAAATAATGCGAAAGTGGGATTTTAATATGGGGAAAAGTACAAGAAGAAACTGATGCAGGTTCAGAATGCATCCATATTGTTTTAACAGGAAAATTCCTAATAAGAAAATTAGGATTACGAAGCTATTTTCCGGTTGCTTAATTATCACTGAGTTTTTAGAAAAAAAAAATAGTAGATATGAATTTAAATGTTGTTACAGAAGTCTATGGGAATCTTCAGTTATTTGCTATAGTTTACTTGAAAGCAGGCAAACTTTGTGTAGCATTCAAAGAGTCTTCTTGAGCAATATGTGTTTTGATTTCTTATTGTGTCTCATTTCCTCACCTATTAACCAACAACTTTGCATGAAAAGAAACTAAGTGGAGGTCTGAAAGGATGCAAAGGCACATGAATAGTGGCTTTTTTAGATAAAAAAAAAATATGACAATCCATCAAACTGCACACGTCTTTATATTATATCTTTTCTATGGTTTATTTATTCCTGTGCTCAAACTGAATTCCCACTTGGATTGAAGCTTTTTTTGAAAACACCTACATTAAAAACATTAGTTCCATTTTTGCAAAGCTTGAAAGCTTTTATTAAGATTAATTTAAAGGATGATGTAACTCATTGGAAGGAAGAAACAACTGTAAGCTCGAAAACCTTAATGGACCCGAATTTTTTCAAATG
Source organism: Jordanella pulchra (assembly GCA_034780135.1). Lineage (NCBI taxonomy): Eukaryota > Metazoa > Chordata > Actinopteri > Cyprinodontiformes > Cyprinodontidae > Jordanella > Jordanella pulchra. Next base: position 61,494 of record JAUZNJ010121543.1, read on the forward strand.
TTAAAGAATATATAGATCCCAAGGAAGGTTATGTATGATGGATGTCTTTACATTCAATTGTCTGTCTTTGATGCATCCTGCAGTCATCTGGGTGTTTCTGCCAATAACAGGACTTTTGTCTTGTACTAGTGCTTAGATTAGTATAGAGTGAAAAGGAATGGTGAGAGTTCTGTCCCCTCGGTGCTCCTGTGCTGCCGACTGCCTGATTAAACAGGTGACCCCATTTGACCCTCTTGGGGTCGTAGATCAACTCTTGAGATCCTCTTCTGAAATTTAAACAAATAAAAATTAAACCAATGAGCAAAGCACATGCATTGGTTGTATCTGTAGCTTTGTCTTTGCTGGCAGTAAGGAAGCTCAGGTTGCCTTCTGATTGGGTCCAACATTAGCAGCTGACATGGGTCCTGAAATCATCGCTGACTGTGGAAACTTAGCACTTGGATTGTTTGTTGTCATCTGAACAGAAAATCCAATGCACTGAGAAGCACGGGGTTGACTCTGGTTCAAATGTAGCTCGTGTTTTGGATGTGTCTGTTTGTGGTGGCTATAGAGGTATTGACTCCAGCTGAATTCCTCAGAGCTCCTGAAGGTACCTTGTTTCATAATCCTCTCAAGGCTGTTTATTCCTGTTGCTTAGGTTCCTTCCCTACCACACTTTTTCCTTCCACTTAACTTCCAATCATCAAGCTTGATATAGCAATCTGGATTTGAGGTTTTTGTGGGTGTAGAGGGTGTCAGTGCATGTCTGCTGGACAGGTGTGAAGTCAGAGTTCTTGCTAATGGTTTCAAGAGCTAGAATACGATCAAAACATTCAAATCCTGTATACATGAAATCATATTATGGGTTATTTTCATTTCAAAAGACTTTATCTCTGGCTTTCATTAGCTATAAGCTTTGATCATAATGTTAGGGTTTTTATATTCTATTTTATCTCAAGCACATGTATACTGCTGAAAAATGTCAATTTAGGCCTCTGTTTCAGACTCCTAAAATTTGATGAGTCATGCTGTCAAGGTTAAAAAAGTTAAAAGCTCAGCTGAAGTGCATGAAAAACATAAACTGATATCTTAATTATATTTTGAGCTTGCTAATGAAATCCGACCTGGATTAAAGGCCTGCATGTCTGTTTGCAGAGGGTCACTGTTTGTGTGTGCAGGAGGGGTGGGTTTCTGCTCGCTGCTAACGTAACCAGCCTTCCAGGTGTTCCAACGCACATACACACACAGAGACACCACAGGAGCTGCTGAGATCTGTCACCTGGGCCACATCCCTCTCCCCTCCGCTTCCTCCAAAGCGCCTGCTTTCGCGGAAACAGGCGCAGAGGCTGGCTCTCTGCTCCACATTTAACCACAGCCTCTGCATTATGCAGAGAGTGCACAGCAAGAAGCCCGTCCTGGATGCCCTTTCATACAGACATACACACAACACAAGGTGTTGCATCTTCTGAGAGAGTTACGGCACAGTTCTGCACAGAGGCCTGCTAGTAAGTTCACCACATCCTCCACCATACTGAGAAAAAGTGCACCGCACCGCCGTGAGGCTCTTTCACAGCGATGCTGCTTTGAGCACAGACAAGAGTAAATGCACATTGATGTGGTTTAATTGATACTCTGCTTCTTGTATTTCCGTTTCCTTCTTCCTTTCCCACCAGTCATCTTCAAGTAATTGAGCAACGCTGAGATATCAGCAATATTTCTGTCTGCATTTTTAATTCTGAATAACTTATGGTTATTATTAATTAATGTAAAGTTTGTAACATAAACTTTTCATTGAGCTTTAAAACTGGTCTGATGATGTGTGCTTATTCTAAGATGTTTTTTCAGATTGAATGTCTCCCCCTGTTGTTAATTACCACAATAGCACCCGTTCTCTTTAGTTTTAATACTTTCTTGTCTGATAAGCATTAAACCAATAATCTATTTTAATCCACATGTAATGAATCAGTGACTTTGATGAAAGCGCTGAGCAGCATAATGCCGAAGATTGTCGGACAAAGTCAACCATAAAAAATGTGGTTTTGTTTAATTTAAAATTTAATTACGTTGTTTTTTGAAGGCAGATGCATTTTTCCTGGTTATATTTGATTTATCATAAAGCAATATATATATAGATATATATATATATATATATAGATATATCTATATATATATATATATAGATATATATATAGATATAGATATATACACTATAGATAAATTTAAAAATTAAGCATTTTAACTTCTTTATTTAAAAAAAAAGAAGTTGGTGAGAGCTTATGATAAAACCTTGAGTTGCAGGACCTTCTCCACGTTTAGTCAGGAGCTGTTTGTAGTTTGAGCCAACCAACACATGGAGCATCAATCTAAACTAGAACAATTATGTTATTGTTTTTTCATTTGGCTTGATATTCCAGTTTTGTGTCATTTGAATCCCCACCCCCCCCCCCTCCTAATTTTATTTAAGATTTGTCAAATTTTCTCAAATCCAAGCCTTAGGTTGTCTTTACCTACTTTGCACATTTCAGAGACTAACACTTTTTATCTGATCCTTATGTCTGAGATGAACAGAAACCATCTATGAAGCAGATTTAAAGTCTTTCTATTTATTCTTAAGTTGATTTGGGTTTGGACTTTGACTGGACCATTTTAACCCATATACTTTGATATAATCTTGATATAAACCCTCTTGTTCTGTCTGTTTCTTTTTGGGTCATGGTTGTTTTGGAAGGTTAAACTTAGACTCAGAATCCACTCATCTGCAGCCTTGATGTTTTTCCCTGGTTTTATCTCCATCCATCTTTCTGTCTGTTCCAAATTTCCATTTTGTTGAAGTATGCTGAACTAGATGAGGAGGTTATAGCAAGGAAAAGGAAAAACGAACACAATATGAGGCTGCAACACATGCATTAAACGCTGCTTTCATTAAAAAAAGAAAAAACAATACGCACAATTTGACCCAGCAGGCAAACACATCGACTTCACGGCTACTGTTCTGAATACACGTGTTGTACTCTCTGTCTTAACGTGAAGACGGGGGAAGTCTGTGTCTGACTATGCATGGCTGTCCATGAGGGTCCTGTCTTCAGCTCAGGAACGTGACGTGGACCCAGAGGAACAGCTGACGGGTGTAAAGTTACAGTGAACTAGACTGCAGTGAGCACAAGGGCCCACTGTTCTCCATCCTGCAACAAGCGTGGATGTCGTCTCCCTGCACCAGCCCCGTTAGGTCACAGCAGCACCTCGTTCTGCCATCTATCACAGATCATGGAGCGATTTGCCTCAGTGTGCAGAAGCAGTTAAGATATCTGAATAAATCCACATATTCATAAACATTTCCTTTGTGACAGCCCATCCCCAGAAAGGTTAATTACCCCGCCCCCCCCCCCCCCCCCCCACACACACACACACACACACTGCCTCCAGTGCAGCATTTATCAGATATTGAGACTATTCCTATAAACTACAGAGAAAACCTTGTCCTCTGCTGAAACTTGACACAAAGAGCGCCTCCACTCCTTCAATAACTCTCTCCCTCCCTGTAAAAATGTCTTCCAAACATGAAACTCAAACCTTTGTAAAGACTCATTGACACTTACGTAAGATTTCTTACATAAAACCAACATACTGAGGCTTAAATCCCAGCAAAAGAAGATCAAACCATATGTTGTTAATTAAAGGACTATATGCACTCGTTATCTACAGGTTTGCAGATTCTAACTAATAAACACATTAAAGCTTCTGTCGATATCTAACTGTGCATCTGTGGAAACGAGTTCCCTTCTTCTGCTGGAGAATATCTCACATCAAAGCCCCCCCACCTCCATCTAAAGCCTCCGGTCCTGCTGGTAACAGGAATCCTTTGCTCCAGGGGTTCTTGCAGATGGGCTTTCAGGTGAAGCAGGGTGCATACCTCTGCAGCGGCGTACAGTAGATCCACTCTGAACCCTCAGAATCTTAGTTTTATTGTTGGTTTTTGTCGTTTTATTTGAGCTCACTGGGATGAAAGCCTTTTGACCTCCCAGATTTCCTTTTTCATCTCCTGTTTAGAGTTTTTACTGTTCTTTTTTTTTTTTTTTTTAAAGAGAGCGGACATGCATGACTGGGTGAGAGGGTCAGAGGTTATGCTACTGCTTTAAAAGACCCCTGAGGTGAGGGACATTCCTGCTGGGGGGAGCAGGAGGGCAAATCGTTGGGTTTTATATGGAAATGATTCATAGTTGAATCGGTGGGAGCATTCTCTATAAATAAATGTGCCGAGGAGCTGTAGTCTATTCAAAGTCAAGTTCTGGCCTGTGTGTGTTTTCTACCTGATGAGACAGCAGAGCGCAGCAGGAGTCAAGGGTCTCTGAAGTTTGAGTGACGTCCTAACAGCGACTGCACAGAGCAGGGGTGAAGGCTGGAGGTCAGGGGTCAGGCACCCTGTGGATGAAGGAGATCATGGGACAGTAGCTAACCACCAATCAGAGCAGAGGTAAGAGAGGAAAAATTAAATCAAGGATGGAAATGTTACACTTGATAACAAAAGTGGAACCGATTAAATCAGCTAATGCTACTGTAGCTGGAAACACAAACAGTCAAATTATAATATGAATCCATCTGGCAAAAGTTGTTTTTATTCAGCCAAGAACTTGTTTTCTGATTGAATGTGACTCGGATAACAGTGTACCGGAGGTTTAATTGTGAAAAACTAATGTCTATGATCTTAGTTATGTTTAACCCAAAACGATTTGATTTTCTAATTAGTCAAAGCCTTTCTCACTGATGTAGTTAAGAATTCTCACATTTTCATCCTTCTTCATGATGCTTTTTCACTTGATAACCGCCCCTAAAGGGTTATGCTTCCACCTCCATGCTTGACCATTGGAGATGGTGCTCCCGCAGTTTGAGATTTAACCTTTCTTTTTTACACCAAGTATGTCAATAAGACAACACAACTAAGTCTTGTTTCATTTGACCACAATAAAAGAAACTAGATAAGTGAAAGGCCGAGCAGGTAATTGTGCACCTTACTTGGAGAACTGAGGTCCTCCATTTTCATCCATGAAATCCAGTCGTGTTCATTGAATTATCTACATTAAAATTCAGCCACCATGATGGCCCACAATCTTTAGGATGGCCATGGTTGTGATCATTGCAAGTCCAGACATCAGTTTTGACTTCCTACAGCATTCTGAGATTTTCTAAAGTGGGAAACGTCTTCTGTTTTTAATAATACATCCTGCTTCAGACCCTGGAACTCCAGAACGTTGAGGTAATGGACTCACAATGCTCTCCTGAGCACCAGGTCACCAACCTGCTGCAGAAATCTGCTTCTGTCCTTGATCAACACAACGTTTCTCATATTATCATGCTAATCAGATTAAACTGGACAGCATGGATTATTTAGAAGAACGTAGAACCTTAAATTATCCATCAGACATAACTTCTCAATCTGCTGGTTCAAAGTGGTTATCTGTCAGATCCCAAAACACTGAGGGAGATTATTTAATTCTGTAAAACTGCGGTGTGACCAGTGACCTTTTTCAGGAGGCAGTAAACCTGGAAGTCACAGGTCAAGCGCCCTCTGCTGGCTAAAAGTTATGCAGCGTTGCTTTAATTTCTGCATTAAGTTTTATGGGGGTTTTTTTATCTGTCTGGGGTTTAGTCAAAGCAGTAAATACTATGTTTATGATTACCTCCCACATACCCCAACAAACTGATACCCCTTAATAAAATCCAGTGCAGCCAATGAGACAGTTATGGGAAAGTGCAGGCAGGAGGCTTGAAGGTTTTCTCTACGCAGCAGTTTAATTAAGGGAGCAGGTGATGTTACCAGGAAAGCAGGAGCAGCAGAAGATGAGAAATGACTTCGATTGATCTTGGAGGATTCCCAGTAACAGCAGAGGTTGACTTTTTACCTGGAGGTGAGATTGAGGGCCTCCAGAGGCCAAGAGAGAGTGACGGTGATTGGAAGTTCTTCTCTGGTATATCACCTGCAAAACTGTGACTGGAGAGCTTGATTTACTGGGACCAGGAGGGGAAGAGAGGATGAGCACTGATACTAAACTTACCCAATGACAAAACAACCAAGAATAAAGGCGATGACATAACTGCACGACATGGACTTCCACTTAATCCAACCGGCCAGGCGTGGAATAATAACAGAGGCAGCCAAGGAGCCCAAGATCCCGGTGGAGGAGCTGCAGAGATCAACAGCTCAGGTAGGAGGATCTGTTACAACGTTAATCGTGCACTCAAAAAAAATCTTTCCTTCATAACAAAACTGCTGTTGAAGAAATACAGAATAAGTCCCATTTCTTTAATGTCGGACAAATTCTTGTCTCTGCAGAAACTGAACTCTACAAAACAAACAAGTGACATTTCTTCCGTGTTCTCTGGTGAAAAAGCAGCTTTTGATTCTTTTCAGTAGATATCCATCAGTGAAACCACAGAAAGGTGCAAAGGATGGTTAATAGATCTGATCACTAAAAGCCAAACTGACCAAAGACAAAATACAAAACAAAAAAACAAGCCTTTTTCACGGCTGTTATCAGTTTCTCACAAACTGCAATGGAGCAAAGGTCTTTAACTCTGAGGCCTGTTTACACTAAAACTGAATTCAGAAATTCCTAGATAAGCGATAAGTTTGGGCTTCACCGGGTGTAGCGACTGCATCCTGACTTTATCAGTTACATAAAGGCCGATCCAGGCTCAGGAGGTGAGGCTAGTTAAACCAGGAGTAAGTAGTCAAGCTAAATGCAGGTCTGCAGCTTTATTTTAAAGATCGTGACATCGATCACAGATTCATTTATTTGGCAAAAAAAAAGCAGATTGACTAAATGCGTAAACAGTCAACAATAAACATTTCCTAACTTATTCTCTTAAATAAAAATGTCATAATCTAAGACATTACTTTTCAATATTCTGAAAGGAGCAACTTTTGACCTAACTTGTTGGATGGATGGAGGAGACCTGAGTTACATCATGAATTGCATCAGATATTAAAAACTTTGTGAAGCAGCAGACATGATTTGTCTGATTTTTGTTCAAATATTCTTTTATTCGTATAGAATTAAAGCCAGCAGAAAATCATGTTTGGGAGCATAGACTGAGCCATGCCACTTTACCTCCGTGTTCCTGAGGATGTCTAATCAGCACCACAGATCATCTGAAGCATAATGAATTCACATAATAAAGGTATGACACTCACTCTTACCTGAACTCTTACCTTCATGTGCTCCACAGGATTACCTAATATTTACCAACAGCATTAGGGAATCCTGTATAAAAATGAAAAAAGTCCTCCAGCTGTTCCAAACTTCCTTTTTTGATCTTTAGCCTGATTCCTGTTACATTCAATACTGCAGCATTCCTTCATGTAGTTCATTCTTCTGTGGTCAGAGTGGTATGCAGATCTGTGTCTATGCTTTTAAAGCCAAATACACGCAGCATGTAGTGTGTTTGCCAAGATCTCCCACTGCATACAAATCTGAGTCCAACATAGATCAGAGGTGGAAGCAGGTCATTGTTATGCAAGTCTCATGGCTTAATCAGCGAGTCTCAAGTAAAGACACTCAGGTCAGAGTTGATCCTCAAATCAAATTTCAAGTCCTTTCAAGTCTTTTTATTCATTTATTTTTTACAAAGTTGAATTCTATGTTAATTTTAAAAAATTGACAATTTGTTCTTTTTAAAATCAGAATATTTATCAACAGGTAGTGAAACCAGGTGAACATTTGCTATGAGATTAAGTTAGCTAAAGTCTCTCATAGCAAAACAAAAATACCTGCCGTTCTCTATTTAACTTCAAATCAGACAAAGTTATAAGTTGATTTGCCTCCATCCATCATTTCTTTTCATTTTTGTGCATTGCATTTTGTTTTGTGTCGAGTACTATAAACTTTGTGTTTTTGTAAAGAAATTACTTGGGAGCATGTGTGTAATTTTTCTTCTTTTTTTAATATGTGAAACTGGTTAATCTGATTGGCTGTGCTGCACCGCACACACAAATAGGTACAGACCACAGAAAGACCGAGCAACGGTCAGCATTTGTTAAAACGGGAACGGATGAATTATATTTAAATGATGTTTAAACTTTATATTTTGGATAAAATAAAGTCTTTTCAAGTAAACAGTTGCAAGTCCAAATCAAATTCCAAGTCATTGATGTCAAAGTCAAGTAAAAGGTCCCAGAGCACTTTTTTCAAGTCAGATCTAAAGTCATAAAATGGATAACTCCAGTCCCCCTCTGACACAGGTCATCTGTGTAACGTTAAAGTCATGGCTCTGCTCTGAATTTTGGGTCCCAGCAGTTTGCACAGGTCACCTCACCCCAGAAAGGAAGGGACCCTCATGCAGGTAGCTGTCAGGAAACATACAAACATGGTCATTTCTCTAATCCCTTTGATCACAAACTTAGAACAAAAACCATCTTTGAAAACATGATAAAACAATAACAATGAACACATAGAAAATTATAAAGTTAGTTCCTTTGCAGACTTTTATGATAATGTTGAAATAATTAAGGTTTTTGATGATGTAACAAAATATGTATTAGATGTTTTAAATGTAGGGTGATAGAAGATACAAAGAATGCAAAGAGAGAAAGATTAAAATAATTGACAAAACTCACTGTTTTCTGATTGGTGTCACTGCTAATTGAGCAGATAAGACACCAGCATGAACTAAACCTGTCTTAGCCTGATGTGGAGCAGAATAAATCACCATAGTAGCTGATGTGATCCTGCTTTTGTGAGATTTAACCAGGATATCTGGAAAATCCTGACTTCATCACCTATCTTGGTTTGGTAAAACAGGCCAAGATAGTGTTGTGCTGTTTAGCTCAGACCAGCTTCTTTTCCTTTGTAAAAGATTTTTCTCAGAGCATAATGTCGCCATCATTATGTTTCAAAATGCTTAAAATGCTGATCCAGCAGTTTTATTTCTGTCACTTCTCTCTCTTCCAGTTGTTTGTTGTATTCTCTACATCAGAGCTCTTTAACCCTGGTCTTCAGGACCCACTGTATGCATGTTTTAGGTGTTCTGCACACGCCTGACTTAAATAAATTGGGGATTAACATGCGTCTCCAGTCTTTGGAGCAGAAATATTTCCCTGCAGTTTCTAGAAGCAGGTTAAGCACTGATCTAAGGGTGCTGTGAAGCATCATTTTTTTTACTACGTTTTTCAATGCATACAGATGCACAGAAAAAAAATTAGACATTTAGGTGGATATTGACTATGTGGTGTTTTGCTATTCAGTTAAAACATATAAAAAAACGTGTATAATGTGGTTCTATACATTGTTACAATCTGTTTAATAAATGTTTCAATGTAGAATTTCCTTTAGTTAATTAGTTAAACTATATGCCTCAAAGGATTTTTACTTATATTGTTTCTCATTTTGTGTAGAAATTAGGAAAAACGTTGTTGATGAAATAATAGGGGTAAAAAACAGTTCTGACCCCCCCCAAGCAATTCAAAATAAGGCCAAATTCAAGTAACAGTAGTTTAAAGGAATCATCAGTTGAATATAAAAACACAAATATGTTTTTTTTATCATGGAAAGTTCTCTGTGGTGGTTGTACTAAAAGATTGTTCTCCCCATGTGATATTCTCAAGTTCAATTACAGCTTTTTTTGTGCCACTAGTGGCTTGTTTTTCAGACAGTAGGCTGACAGGAAAGGGGGTATGAGAGAGGCATGTGGGAAAGGACCACAAGCCGGATTCGAACCTGGGTCGCCCGCGTCGAGGACTAAGGCCTCCATACATGGGTCGTGCGCACTAACCACTGCGCCACCTGCACGCCCACATATCAATACATTTAAAGTATTTTAATGACCTTTAATGACAGTTGCAAGACATGATGAGAAATATTGCAAAAAGTTTGTGTTTTCCTAAAAATTCATAGTGTCTGCATTTGTATAAAATGTAAAACTGATAAACATTCTTCTTTTATACAATGATTTTTTTTTTAATTGAAACTGTTTGGGTTTTGTGAGGAAAATATCACAACAATAACATGTTCCGAAATATTAATTTTGATTAAAAAACAGTACTTATCAAAACATTTTCTTGGGGTTGCTGTAGCTTCCAGAGGTAGCTATAGCACCTCCTAGCGGCCCCCTGGCGCCACTACTGCTTTGGACGCTGCCGCTACAGTCATTGGTTTCAGGTGAAAACGTATCTAAGATATGCAGGACAGAGGGCCCTGAAGACCAGGGTTAAAGAGCTCTGATCTAGAGAATAAACGGAAGTGACAGAAATGAAAGTTTTGGACCAGCCTATGAAACACCCTGAAACATGGCTGTGGCAGCATTATGCTGTGGAGAAACTTTTCTATGGCAAAGGCAATAAAGCTAGTCTGAACTGATGGAAAGATGGATAGAAATAAAACAGCACAATCGAAGAACAAAACCTGTTTTACGTAGACTAGAGAAGAACGGAAGCTGGGTTAAAAGTTTAGTTTCCACTAGGAGGACTGATGTGTACAAATACTCTCCATCTGGTCTAACTTAGCTGGAGCCATTTCAAAGAAGAAAGGGGAACACTTTCCCTCTTTTAATACGAATACTTGGTAGAAATGAACCAAAAATGATTAGCAGTAGTACCTTAAGCAAAATATGTGTTTTATAAAGTAAAGACGCAATTTATATTCTTTGAATTAAGATTTACCACATAACTTTGATCTGTTTCATTGTCTTGCACTTCTTTGTTAATCTGGCACATAAAGTTCATAGCTGGCAAAAAATGTATTGCATTTATTTGGTCAAAGGCTTGTAGGGGGAAAAAACAGAGACTAACTAAAGTTTGTGGCTGCAACACAACAAAGTTGGGTAAAAAAGTAGAATATGAAGACATGCAACATCATGAGGATATATGAGCTACTTGCTTGGAAGAATTAGACTATTTGGTGAGTTGGTAATACTCTAATTTTATTTTTTTTAGGAGGTTAGAGAAAACATATGCTGGAAATAAACAAAGGTTACAGATAAATTATTCACCATTATTTTTCTCATCTGTTTTCTACCACAAAACAAGCAAAAGAACATGTAAATGATCAGGTGTCTCCATAGATTTGAGCTCAACTACTTTTATTTTTTTTTTTCAATTTCAAAGATTCCTCCCACCTTGAGCCAAAGGCTCCTCTAAGTATTTTTAATGAGATGTCTCAAATAACAGATAAAAGATTAAATTGTTAAACCTTATGAACAGAATACTTCTGTTGCTGATCAAATTTTAAATTAAAATTTCTCTCTGGCTGTAAAAGACCTAAAGTTACATTTACTAAATATAGTATGGCAGTATGGCCGACAAAACCTGACAATTAAAGACATGTTTCTAATGAAATTTTGGAGGTAATTTGTTTAGAATAGAAGCTGAACTAAGCCAGGATATTCCTTGAGAAGAAAGAAACAAGTTTGATAAAGAGCAAAGCAGATCGATCTTTCTTTCAGCTTTGGAAATGTTGATCCTCTTCAGGAGAGAATAGATCCGTTCAACATTATTAAGATTTCAAAAGCAACAAAATAGCCTCTATGAATGCATTTTAAACATCTGGGCTCCTAATTCACAACGGACAAAAATTTTAATAGCATTTCTTTAGTTGAAGGCTCATGGAAAAAAACCTTCGGCTTTATTTCCAAGGTTGTCATCATAGAAAATCTGTGGGTAGATGTGAGGAGGAGTGAATGCAAACTCATTGCAAAGGTATCAGTAGCGCTTAAAGTTTACAGTTCATTTTATTAACATGTTATGCACATTATGTGAAGTGGGAGAGAAATGAGGCCATGCTATGAGAAGTATTTGATTTCTTAATGTTTTTGTTGTTGTTGTTTCTCATTAAATAAATGTTAATATCAGATTGAGATAAAATGGTATTCAAATTATGATTAACTGTACAAAATAAATACAGGAACCTGATCCTGTATATGCAGAAAGAACTGCCTTCTAAAACTAAGAACGGTACAATCATTAAGCGTTCACTTTACAGATTTGGCCGTCAGTGGGAAAGTTTGTTTTATTTTATCTTTGGATGAAAGTTCTAAAAAGTCACCCTTTGGATTCATAAAACCAACATGAAATGATACTTTGACAACAAAGAAGAGGATTCTGGGTTTAGACAAAGTCAAGTTTGTTTTTTTATGGCCCAACTCTGGGAGACACATACATTAAATAACACGCTGAAACACATGGGAATCGTACTGTGGGAAAATATAAACACTGATTTAGCATTTCACAGGGATTCAGTGTGATGAATCAACACAGATAATTGTAGAGCTGAAATAAATGTATATGTAGTTTAATCCAAATTTATTTATTTAATTATTTTATCTCTGCAATCCAGGGCTGTGGGTTATTTTATTAACAGACCTTTAGGGACTGAGTTTGTTCCAGGTTTGTGCCCCTAGAGACTGAGATTGTTTCTAATGCTAGTTACAGTGGGGGAAAAAAGTATTTAGTCAGTCACCAATTGTGCAAGTTCTCCCACTTAAAAAGATGAGAGAGGCCTGTAATTGACATCATAGG
>JAUZNJ010121544.1:0-23780 GCA_034780135.1 Jordanella pulchra
CCCCCTTTCCTGTCAACCTACTGTCAGAAAAACGAGTCACTAGTGCCGTAAAAAGCTCAAAAAAAAAAATAAATAAATAAAAAAGAAAAGAAGGTAGCCTAGGGGTCAATTGTCAGACTTGTGGACAAAGAAAATATTTAGAATATTTAAGCTTTTAATCTCTCCACATAATATCGTCCCCTGTGCTGTAGACTAAAAAAAAGCTTCTAACAGTTCTAGTTTCACCATTTTACAAAAAAGGAAGACGACAAGGAATATTTTAGCAGACAGTTACACCTCAGCCTAAACATCTGTCATTCATCCCCAGTGCAATAAAGATTCTTAGCCAAATGAAATGATTAATGAGATTAGAAAAGTACCAATCTAATACCAGGATCTGATATCTTCTCTGATACTAGCACTAGTTTGCTTTATTGAATATTGTATGAATGAAACCAATCCAGCATTCCAATCCAGTCATTTCTTTTTTTATTAATATCATGCACATTTTTACAGTTACTCCGATCTAGTCACTTTACTTCTATGTTTCGCCAATAAACTCAGCCCAATTATCAGAATTGGATTGAAATGGAAAATAAAACTAGATCGTTCTATCTCTAGATTAGATCTAAGATTGTTTTGCAAAGTGTTTTGTGTTTTTTTTACTCTTTTTTTGTTGTGTCTACAAATTGTTGAAATTATGAATGTATGTATTTCATTCCATGTTTGGAGAGCAGAATATTTTGACCCTGACAGAAAAATAAAGTTTTATCTTGTCTAAGATTTATCCAGAACTATGCATTTTTGATTCATAGTTCAGATATTCTTTGGAACGTTAGAAAATTTCAAAAAATTAGGAAATTTGAAAAATGACTTAATGCTGCTGAGATTCACAGCTTAGATGGGATAATCCATCTACAACTCTGCATTCTGAGTTGCATGAAGACTCTATTGTTAAAAGAAATTTATAAAAACTAGCTTAAAATATTTCCATGTGGTAGACATAGAAATAAGTGCAAGTAGAAGTGCTCTGCTGCATTCAAGACACGGGCTTCGACAGGAAGGTTATATTGTACATGAAAGTACCATTTGTTTTCATGCTTTGGGATACTTTCATTTAACAGGGGTAGAAAGCTGGTAAAGGTTGATGGGAAGATTGGCTAAAGTTAAATACAGGACAGTCCAAGAAGAAAGACTGGAAAGAGTAAATACAGAGGTGCCACAAAACCTTTCTGATTAACAACTGTAAAAAACAGTTTAAAACATTTTATCCTTTTTTTTCATTTATATCTTTTTTTCTACTTGTATGGCTGTAACACATACAATTCCACATAAATAAATCAAAGTTTGTGCTTATAGCAAGGTTTAATTGGGTGATATGAGTAATTCCTTATCAAGACTGTAGTTTCCAATTCTACAAGTTTGTTTGTGGCTTTGTTACAGGCTCCCCTGGCTCAGCCTGAGTCTCCAACAGCCTCTGCAGGTGAGGACGTCCAGTCTCTTGCTGAGTCCATGGACTCTGACCGCGAGTCTGTCGGCAGCAACTCCAACATAAACATGGGAAAGTCCAGCAAAGAAAAGGACAAAGACAAGCAGCGCAAGGATAAGGACAAAAGTCGAACTGATTCTGTAGCCAACAGATTAGGAAGCTTTAGCAAAACGCTCGGTATCAAACTGAAGAAGAACATGGGTGGTTTGGGAGGACTTGTGCATGGCAAAATGAACAAGTCAAACTCTGGCTCAGGTCGTACTGGGGAAAATGGAGGAGAAAAGTCAAAGAAGAAGGAGTCAAAGACAACCAAAGGAGGCAAGGAAGATTCAGGCCATTCAACCAGCTCCACTTCCTCTGAGAAAGCCACAAGTCCGTCCCCTACAGAGGGAGACAGGCCATCCAGCTCCTCCCCAACTGAAAGACAGGACAGCACGGGGAGAGGCTCAGGGGACAAGTCCTTGGAAAACTGGAAATACAGCACAGATGTCAAGCTCAGCCTTAACATCCTGCGGGCTGCCATGCAGGGGGAGCGCAAATTCATATTTGCAGGACTACTGCTGACCAGCCATAGACACCAGTTCCATGAGGAGATGATCAGCTACTATCTGACAAATGCAGAGGAACGCTTTAGCCAGGAGCAGGAGCAGAAGAGGAAGGAGGCAGAGAAGAAGCCTCCCACCACCGCTGAGGTGTCAATGAAGAAGGCGGACCATGAGAGCGTCTTCCAGAGGGAGAGGTCCGATAGCTCTCCTCCGGAGAGCTGCTCTCCCATCCTGCCCCACCACACCTATAACAACCCACAGCCCCTGCTGAGTCTCAAGATGCAGGGCAGAAACAGTCCCGTTCCTTTAGCAAACCTCTCTTCTATCCAGGTCCCTCCTCTCACCCCTCCCCCAAGCTCACATCACATCTCCCATTCAACCCCTGTCCCAGCCCCTGCGCCTTACTCTTCGCCCAGCATCGGTGCTAAAAGAACCGGACCCATCCCTGTGTCCGCTCACTACAGCCATACGCCACCCATCCAGAGGCACAGCGTGATTCATTTACAAGATGTCAACATGCAATCCTCCATCTTCCAAGATGAGCCCTTCAAGCCAGTGGTGGGCACCTTAAAGACATGCGCCACCTACCCCCAGCAGAACCGCACACTCTCCTCCCAGAGCTACAGCCCTGCGCGCCTGTCGGGGGTCCGCACAGTTAACACCATGGAGACCCTTTCCTACAACATGCCCGGTGAACACAAGTCCCACACATACACCAATGGATTCAACGCGGGAGACATTCAGGACTGCCTAGAGTTCGCCGACGAGGACAGTATGCCTCACACCTGGCTCGGCCCAGAAAAAAACAAAGGGCGGAGCACCGGGAGCCCTTTGTACTGCTTTCAGCAGCGCCGCTGCAAGAGAGAGAACTGCTCTTTCTATGGGAGGCCAGAGACGGACAACTACTGTTCCTACTGCTACAGGGAGGAGCTGAAGCGCAGAGAGAGGGAGGGCAAAGGCCAGAGGCCTGTATAGCCATCACCGCTAAGTTCACCATCGACGCGGCTGCAGGAGACCGGAGGGAACACCATCTGCACTCTGCATTAAAACAAAAAACACGATCGTGAACGTTCCCTGAGTTTATTGAGTAATGCTCTTGCTTTCCTGTCCCCGCTTCCTTGTTACCTCACAATGAGGGAAGCAGAACTTGATACAGTGAGCAGCTTTGGCCAGATTTTAGTTTATTTTTTTTTTTTTTTTTTTTTTTAGTTCTTTCTACTTCTGTCCCATCAAATTAGTCTTTTACTTGTTTTAGAGTAAAAGTTGTGATGTAAATTTATGTGCAGGAAAGCTCTTTATTTTTCAAAGTGCAAAAGGATTTGCATCTCATCAGGAAGGGACATTTTAGCTCTTTTAATCAGTTGAATGCAATACCTCTGCCTGGTTCTCCATGGGATATTTGTAGTTGTTTTGCAATCAAGAGAAGTTTGGGGGTGGGGGGGGGTGTGTTAATATTAGACTTTAAAGCAATAAATTGGTAATTCTTTGCTACACTCTCTCCCAGTTTTGTCTATGCACCGATAATATGGATACTGTAGGTTAACTGTGTCTTGTTTGACCTGTAAAAGAACGTCACAGTGTACTTTTTGTAAACGAATTTGAAATACAGAAATTAAAAAACATGTGTAAGCGTTTTAGACCGTAATGTTGGATTAGTATGACATGTTTATCTCTCATTTGTTTTGTGTGTTTTTGTTTTTTTTTATGTTGAAGGGGTTTCCATGTCAGATTTGGAATCATAATATTTTGTAATAAAATTTATGCACGTATCCTAGAATCTACAAGCACTGCCAAGCTGGCTTCTTTACAACAACAACAAAAAACGACAACTAAATGCATTCAAAATTTTTAAGTTGTTCAGTGCCAAACAAAACTGCTTCTCAAATACGCAGTGACCACGGTGTTTCTTTTAGTTGCCTGTCTACAAATCTGCTCTCTGTTTAGATGAGGCAAAAAATGGGTCGTCACAGCCGGCTGATGTGTTGTTTTTGGTTTTGTTTTTTTCGTCTGAAGTGCTATTGCCCCCCCAACCCTGTTTGTTCCCACACCCACAATCATGCTAACAGCACTGCGGTACACAGTGACCTACAGGAAAACTCAAAAAAAAAAAAAAGTCACCAGGTTAGTGTGAGGTTGTTCTTCTTCCGCATCCAGAGGCCATTTAAAAAAAAAAAAAGCACCTGCTGCTATGAGCACCTCAAGCCTTTGTGATCTTCAGTGCTTTAACCAATCAGTGGGATTTTTAAAAGAGATTAGAAAAAATAATAATAATACTAAAGAAAACCTGGAGCCTCTAAGTGCTTTCTGCTCATTTGACATGACTACTGTAAAGATGCAGTGTTTGTGTTGCTGTTTGTCCTGGTGATGCTTGGATAATGTGCCATGCTGTCCTTAACAAAGTGTGTCCTGGCCAAGGATGTCCACTGCTCCCTGGGTTTGCTTCTGTCTCTCTCCTGTACACACTGCAGTGTTGCTCCCCTGTTTCTCTGTGACCAGTTCATGGACTCCCACCTTATTAGGACTGTAAAACATGATTTTGTATTCCTTTGAGAGTTTTACACTACTTTAAATTATTGATTTGCACATTAGGTACAAATGTAAATATGAAAAAAATAGTTTATTGTTACAAACTTGACGTGTCTGTGTATTATTTGTTTTCAAAAGGGGGTGGAACTAGTTTAACGGGTATTGCGAAATGTTTGGTGTTCTCCTCTTTCTTATTCGGACTGGTTCCGCTTTTTCTGTACTTGAAGTTACCTGAAATCAGAGAGGTAGAACATCATGTTACTCTAACATTAATGCAGTTAATTAAGTAATTATACCTGTTAAATCTTTCCACAGTTCATTATGTTACCACAAAATTCCTTTTTATTAAGGTTGTTTGATAAACCAACACATTCTAATGGGGACCAAAAAAAAAACTTTTATTATCGTTTAACTGGAATTACAGCACAGGTTTTTCAGGGACATGTCTTTACCAGCTTTGTGCAACTTTAACTTTTTTGCCCATTCTTATTGGAAAATAGCTTCATATCAGTCAGATAAAAAGCATAAGTGAACATCTGTTTTCAGATTTTCTCAAATACATATATGTCTGAGTTAAGATTAGTTGTCTGGTCACATAAATATGCTTTGGATTTTATCCTTCCATAAAACAAACTAGGCTAAAGCCATTTGCACCCATCAACAGACTTTCTCTCCCACGTCATGAAGCTTCCACCACCATGTTTTACAACATGAATTTTGTGTACAGATTGATGCAGTGTTTGTTTTCCACCGCATATGGGTTTTTGTATTTAGGTCAAAAGAGGAATGTTTTCTCCATTGGCCAGTACTGCTACCTGTGGATTTGAGTAGATTAAATTAATTCTCCTTCCTGAGCCGTGGACGTCTGCAGCTCCTCAATAGTCACCATAGACTGTGATTACTGCATCAGTTTACTCCACAATTTGAAGTTTTAGGTTTAAACAAAATATTGGCCATTTAAAAAAAAAAGAAATTGCTAGGAGACCTGCAGCATACAAGAGAAACTTTCTGCCCGTGTAAAGCTCAATTTATTAAAAAAAAGAAACACATAAAGTGATTTAGTGATTTATAGCTTTTGAGAAGAAAGGTGCAGGTGTTCACCTGTAAAAGAAAAGGTTTCTGACAGAAACAATGGGAAGTTAGGGGGATGGAGATCTTCAGGTGCTTCTGGGAGGAGAACTTTCAAGAGCTGTAGCTGTGTGTCTCTACTCCAGAGACACTTTCTTGCCAAAAGGATCAACATCAAAAGAAAACAACAAAACTAAATAGTTTTGGTAAGAGGTTTCCTCTCTTGTGTGTGATAATTAAAAATGTGTTTTTTGTTTTCTGTATGTGAGCATGTTGGAATGAAATGGTTTGAAAAAGACCACAAACTGACTCGTAGGGTATTCAGAGAGATTTGCAGCAATATGGGGCTGAGGTTGATTACAGCTTCATTTAATCTTTTAATATAAGATACTGAGGCTGTAGTTTACAAACTGTTGTTAGACATGCTTCATTTGTAAGTTCTTTCAAAAAACATCAAACACAATTGAAAGTTGCAAAACATTTAGAATACATGTTTAATCAAAAAGAATGTTAAATTTGAATATGTCGTTGTGGCTGGTTGTTGTATTTGCTTGAAGACACATGAGAAAATTGCAAAAGGCCAGTAAAATGATTTAAGAACTTTTAAAAAATTAGTCGTTTTATCTACTTTAACATTAGACAGTAAAATTGCAATTAATTTAACAAAATAAAAACATCACTTTTGTAATGAATTTTAAAATTCATGAAAAAAAATCTATCCAAAAGGAAAAAAATGCTGAAAACCAAATTGAACTTCTAGTAATATTTAAGATCAACCAGCAATCTGTTTGCAGATATTCTGTAGAGAAATTTGGTGGATTAGTTTAAACTTCCATCTGAAAGCAATCATAAATTTGACTAAATGTTGTATTTTAAATTGTACATTTTAGTGTTGCAATGAAAAAAAAACTGAATTGGTTGTGAGGGAAAAATAACTTTAAACAGACTGAAAATAGGATTTTATTATAGTAAAAACTATCATTACAAAAATGCTCAAGGTTGTTTCTGACAGGATAACTTTATAAGTTATAAACAGATTTTAATAAACATTTTTACCAAAGGTGCATCGCAGTCCAAGGGACAATCCATTACATTTTGGTGATGATCCAGATCATAATCTGGATACAGGAATTTCTTAAAAGGATTGTCTAATGTTGTGAGATAGGAATATTTGGCAGAACAAGCAGTTTCCCACTAAACCAGAGGGGCAGCCGTGACTCTGGACAGCCTCATTATCGGATCTGCTCTGTTCTGTTGTTGCATGCCAGAGAGCAGCTTGGCTTTCTTTACTTTGATGAGTTGGGAAAAATGGCTGTAACAGGTATTTTAAAAAAGTCCACCTCCAAACTTCATCCATGCAGTCAGTTAATCAGGATTATAATCCTGCTGAAATATGCAGTTCTTGTTTGAAGCAGCAGACCTCTAGTATACCGGTAGGCAGCAGCGCTGGGAAGCCCCAGTTAAAGGTACCTTTGTTTGACTAGTCTGAGGTAGCTGACATCCTAAATTGACATAATGGATAAGGAAAATATCCAATGTTGAATTCACGTTCCCTAACCTCTGTGGAACTTGAGGACAAGTCTGTTCAAATGTTAGAAAAGGCAGTTGGCGGTTTGCAGGATCGGTTCAGGTAGGTCTGAACGGTCTTTGGCAGTCCCCAGTTGGTTAAGGTAAATGCAAAGTTTCAAATCCGTGGAACAGACAAAGGCAAGATGATAAGAGGGGACAAACCAGAGTTCAGGTTTGAAGACAGATCCAGGGTCAGAGCCGGGTGATCACAGATCCAGAAACAATCCATAGCGGGATCCAAGAGCGGGGTCATTGCACAGAAACAGGTCAAAATCCAGAAACACACAGATGAAGGTCCAACAATTAAGGCTGGCTCGGATATCAGGAACAGAAACGGGTCAAAACAGGCAGGCAGGCATCAAAAATGCTGGACAGTACTCACCAAAGGTTCGTCATAATCTGATCTCCTATTGCTGACCTCTGCTCCCATAACAACCCTGATCCTGAATTTCGGACTGGATTCTCTTCTGTCATCTGACCTCCCGGCTCTGACCTCTGCTCTACTCTCTTTGACCTCGATTAAGATCGCTCCCCTTAAAGGTTCAGTTCGGATGACTTACCAACTAAGCCGCAGTTCGGAGACCTCCTCAAGGATCAAGACCGCTCCATGCTGGCTGGTCAGCCGCACCTCTGGACTCATCCTCCGTTCCCACTGAGGTCAGTAACCCTCATTCTCCTGCCTAGAAATCAGTTTGTCATCCTGAGCCGAACACTCACGCTCATAATCTCTCTCCAGAAGAACCAGCTGCTGTGGCTGATCCCTGCTGCCACTCCAGTTCCAAATACTGCTCTAAATAAACTGTTAAACTTTGCTGTTGTCTGGCTCGAATCTTGGGTCCGTAAATTAATCCAAACCCGATCGTTACACCATCCAATCTCTTTATGAAGGATAGTTTTAAAAACATGGGTTTGCTTAGCCTGTTATAGTCCATTCAGACTATTGTTGGTTGTTTAAGAGGGGCTGTTCTCAAAGTACACCTATTTCTTCCTGAGATATTCTCCAATTAAAAAAAGCATTATAACATTATTTTATAAACTATTAAACATTTGCTTTGTTTGCATTGTACTTTAATTTAGAAGGCACTGCGTGTATCTATAGCCTCTGGTGTTTGCTCTACTCTCACCTTCTTCATTCACTCTGCCCTCTGCTTTTGTGTTTGATCAAGAGATTTAGACTTCTATTGAGGCATCACTCACATTTCATGTGTTTTTGTCTTCAGTATAATACATCTTTGAGTCCAACATCAATAGTCACTGCTGCCACTCTCTGGTTTATTGGGGACCTGCTTGTTCTGCCAAATAATGTTAAATAATCCTTTAAAAAAGTCCTACATCTGGATTATGAGGTGGATCATCACCACCTTGGACTGAGATGTACCTTACTTAAAAAATTTCATTAAAATTTGTTCATTACTTTTCATTTTATCCTGTACAAAGATGGATGGACGGACAAAGAAACACACAAACTGGCCTAAAAACATAACCTCCTTGGCAGAGTTAATAATGGGGCATTACTCTAAAAGGGGTGCTCAAGTCCAGTCCTCAAGAGCTACTATCCTGCAACTTTTTGATGCACCCCATTTTTAACACACTTGAATCAAATGATTGCCTCGTTACCATTCCTCTGCTGGACTAAATGAGGGGACTGAGCCTTTAGATTCAGGTGTGTTAGAGCAGAGATGTGACTAAAAGTTCCGGATGGTAGCTCTTGAGGACTGGACTTGAACACCCCTGCTCTAAAATGTTGTCCAATGCAAATTTGAAGAGTTTAAAGGTTATTAAAAAAGCATAAATTCAAACCACTATGATGTCCTTTTCTTCATTTTAATTTTGGAGTTTGTTTATGACTGCAGAGGTTCCCTTTAATCTTAGCCCCATTTCAAACCAGCTGTTTGCCAGAATAGTCAGCTCGCTGAACTAGTTAATTTGGATTTGCACTTCATAAACTCAAGAATATTATCCACTGTAGCTTAAACATGAACTTTATAACTTATATCCCAAATCATTCCAACTTATGAACTATTCCTTTAAATCTAACAGCTGCTTGTGGTGTCCAATGTTAATCCCACAAAGCTACCTCAGGGCCTCTATATTCTCAGTGATGTATCCTCTGCTCTTCTATAATGCGCTGAATCTGACTGAGGGCTTTGTGCTCCTTCATGGATTCTTCATCTTTTGAATTTACATGAGGAACCTTTGGTTAAATTTTAAAAGAACAAATGCTGCAGTTTTTTGTTGTTTTCTTTTTTTTATTATTATTTTTCAAAAGGCTAATGTGGTGCATTGCCAGTCTAAATCATATTGTTTCTAACTGGAAATAAAACACTGATTTTGTTGCATCTATTTCCTCCCTCGTCTCATTAGAATTCCTTTGAAGCCTACACCTGAGCACAATTACTCATAAATTTCAATTCCTATGTTAATCAGACCTCTCATTAAAATCAATTAAATAAGTGTGGAATCAATATGCTACTAATTTAATTATACATTTTGGTTTCCTAACAATCTCCTTTCAGTATTCCCTTTCACCATCACCAGGGGCTGCACTACCTGACAGCATTTATCGTTCTGTTTTCATCAGGGGTTCTGTGTTTGATGTCTCCGCTGCTTTTTTTTGATTTGGCAACCCAGTTCCAACCCACCCACCAACCAACTTCTCATAGCTAAGCCGTTTTCAGTCAGTGCCAACCTCCAGTACCTGCACTCAACCCAATCCACACTGTGAGATCTTAGTGCCTGCCTGGCCGTGCACTACTCTAAAAAGTGGGTGGCATCACATGACCCTTCATCCTACCTTCTGGGGATTGGGTTGGAAGTCAGGGAAAAACAGACTGCCTAGTGTGATTAAGACCACCCCTCCCGGTAGCTTCTGACTGGCTCTTTTCCTCACCTCCCCCCCCCTCTTGTGGAGTAATTCCACAGATTCTTAAATCACAGTAGCCCACACACCTCAGTGGAGCATAGACCCTTTCCAGCGAGCAGAGCCTCCCACGCTTTAGACGATTTAAGGACAACCGGCACCACCCAGAACTCTCTCATTTGTGTGTCGTTTCTTTCTCTCTGTCCTGTAAATGAGAAAACATGAATAGTTTCTGGTTTTGAGTGCAAGTTTCGACTACATGCAAAATCTCATGAGGAAAAAATTTACTTATAATCCAAAGCACTGTGACTATCAAGATAAATCAAAGTGAAACCACCCCTCCTCCACCCCCACATCCTGTCTGTAAGGTGATACAAACAGAGAAGAGTTTGAACTGCTAGTATAAATCTCTATATATTGTCCTGCATATTCAGCAGTATACCTCAGATAAAAGAGGCAGCCCGATGTCTTGTGACATCAAAACGCATCAGATTAAGACAACACACCAGTAAAGGTCTGCTCCTTCTGTTGCCTGACCAGCATCTAGACTGATTTAAACTTTTCTGTGTGATCGGTTTACCTGTCTTGAATACAATGTCAAAATCAAAATGCCAGAAACAGATGTGAAGTTTAAACATCGACAATGCTTTAATAGAGTTAAATTACTCACTTTTGAACACTTTGTTATATTACAGCCACTGAGCCAGTTGTTTTTCTGACTGCACAAGAGTGACAAATAATCATATGGTGGAAGAAAAGAAACGTGCTTTATTTTTTTACAAAAGGTTTCAAGAAAATTTGGTTCAGAATTTTTTGTGTCCTCCCTGTGCAAATAGAAGTATTTTTCCCCCCTATTCTAATGGCGTTTAAATCTTTTAGATTGTCTACCACATTTAAATATATATTTACCCTTTTTTATCTTAGTCAATCTGCCTTTTAATCAAGTCAAACCAGGTTTTCTGTTGCTCCCACTCACATGTTTCATGGTGTGGAGGATATTTTCAAAGTGATTTTGCAGTTTTTTTTTTTTACGTGGGCAAAAAAATTAGCTTTTGATCATATTAGACTGAAGAACCTTTTTCCACATTTGCTGTCTCCTACATAGCGTAGAGAAAACTGAATAGGAGGCTCTTCTGTGCTTATCTTTAAACCCTCTTGTTCTGTGAGCACAACCCCCATCTGTGGACATTGGACCCTCATACCATCCTCATGGAGTTGGTTGTAACAGTTTGTGCAGACACATGCACATTTGTAGCCTGCTGGGGGTCATTTTGCAGGGCTCTTGCAGTGCTTTTCCTCTTTCTCCTGTACAAAGATGGAGGTAGTGGTCCTGCTTCTAGGTTGGCCTCCTCCACGTCTCCTGTGTACTGATCTGTCTTGTGGTAGAACCTTCAGCTTCTGGACACTATGCTGACCAACAAAGCAAGCCTTCTTTACACAACTTGCTTTGTTGGTGTGCTATCCTGAATAAGCTGCACAACCCGAACCACTTGTGTGGGATTTAGAGTCCATCTTATGCTACCACGAGTGTGGAAGCACCACCAGCATTCATTAGGTGAACAAAACATCAACCAGAAAACATAAGTACTGCGAAGTAGTCTGTTCCCCACCTGCAGAACCACGCTTTGTTTTGTGTCTTGCTAATTGCTAATCATTTCCACCTGTTGTGTTTTCCATTTGTACAACAGCATGTGAAATTGATTGTCAATCATTAGTCCTTCCAAAGTGGATAGTTACACAAAAGTATGAGCAAGTGCCGCTCGGCAGAAAGAAACAAGCTGGAGACTGGGTGGAGCTGTGTGGAAGCTGGGGAAACCAGAGTCTGCCATTGGTGGATGGAACAAAATGACAAGCCAGGTAGATGAAGAGGAAGACTAGACAACAGTTTCAAATGGGAAATGAAGTAAAAGGGAGGAAAGGTGGATGGAAAGTCAATGAATTAGATGAGAATTAGAGGAAAGCAGTTGGGATGAAGAAAGAGGAAGGAAAGTGGGAGCAGGGGAGCAATGGTGCATCTGTGTCAAAGGGTGGACAGGGAGGTGAGTGGAGCAGAGGCAGAGTTAAGGACTCTATAGCAGTTATCAGAATTCAAACATAAACTGCGTAATCTGATTTCTGTCAGGGTAGAAAAGGAAGGTTAGTTTAAGAGGTTTGAGGAGAACGTATGCAAACAGCTATGAGCCCAATTACCAATTATGTGAGCAAAATGATCTGCCCTCTGTCTCAGGGAAACAGCTCCTCTCTAAGCACCTCCTGGTGAGCTTTAATGAGACTCCACCTGCTGGATACACCTAGACAGGAAGGTGGGAGGAGAAAGCACAAAAAAACTGCACATAGCTCTATGGAAAATGACATGCTCAGGCTATTGACTGCCTCTATGATTTATACTTTCTGTGAATCTTGATAGTTTTCTTTTCTTAGTTCTGTTATAATCTGTTTTTCGATGGATGATGGATTAAACGGTGCCCTTGGAGATACTCTGAACTGTATAGCCTAACTTAGCTTTAAATTTCTCTAAAACATAATCTTTGATATATCTGTACCCTGGTTATTCTGATACTGTTTGCCTTGTTGTATGTGTGTATTTGATGCCCCATTGTTTGTTTCTGCAGCTCTGACTTCCCTGGAAACAGGAGGAATCCAGAGGATATGACAAAAACATAAGACTCTTATTTGGAAAAAATGTACCCACTGCAGATATTCTTTCTCTTTCAAATTAAAAACCACAGTGAGTTAGCAGGAAAGGCCTTGCCTTTACTAGCCCCGAAGGTAAAGCTCACCAGAATAAAGGAAGGGGCAAAATTAACTGATTTTGCTATAAAAACAATTTTAGATGGACTAGGGTACTATCTTGGTTTGTCTGATGTTGACTCCTGTTTTTGTATTCTACAAAGGAAGGCTGAAGCACCTCTGTACATGATTCATTTCTTTGTAGTGACACCTCTCTGAACTATACTCAGATTAATAGTCACATGACCTGAAGTGCAATAAAGGAAGGAGGGAGTCCCTAGCAGTCGTTGCTCCACCCTCACTTGATACCCCTGCAGTTACTGTAAATATTTGCATGTGTGAAATGCGGGAACAAAGTTAACTTCCTGTTACAAGAATAATACAGGATTGTGAGAAATGTAACTGAGGACTTCTGCCCCACAACTGTTTAGAGCTGTGTGCTTTAATTTTCAAGCCACCATTACAATTGTAAAAAAATCAGACTTTGTGGAGTTAGGGGGATTAGCAAGATAGTCCTTCAAAACACTGCTGAAGGTGCATGAGAGGAATTAAGACACATTACTCACTTTAGCAGTCAGGAACTGCTGCTGATCGCATGTAGAAATCAAGAAGAAAATCAACTTGTAACTTTTAGATTCATCCCTTCCTCAACAAAACAGCAGTGGCCGGATACTAAACCTTTGCTGAACATAATGAAACACTGAAGGAATTGAGCTGTTAAATTCAGCTCTCAAGGACTGGACTTAGGAACCCCTGCCTTGAACCATTTTGCTGTGAGTTTATACTTGTGAGCCCATTTGATTTCTTTTCCAGGCTCTCAAAGGATTGTCCCCAAAGCAACTCAAAGTTGCTCTTTCTCTCAGAGGATCTCTGCTGGTTTTGACAGCTGGTTGCACACATGCTGGCAATTTTCTCATCTAGCTGCTGAAGTAGTACACCATTATTTTTCTGATAATAAGCTATACTGGTTTCCACATTTCTGCTGGCTTGCTTGCAGAGATCTCTAAAGCTTTCCAGAATCCTTAAAGTCCCAAACTTCTGGAAGTCCTTGGTCGAACGTCTTTCCACACAACTTCAGCATCTCCAGCAGCCGTCTGCCTGCCCAGTCTCAAATGATACCAAGTCAAATGCCATTCATATCTCAGAAGTTTGAAAACGGTCACTCACTTTTTTGGAGTCTCCACTACAAACCCCAAATTACTCCAAGCCTAACTTGTTCTGAATTCCCTCTTGGATTATGACACCTCCAAATGGCTCCCTTCAGGACTGTTCTCTAAGTTGCTTGCCACTGATATCTAATAATCTACCTATCAAGATCCGCTCCATGAGTTAACCAACTCACCTTCAGTCCATCTGCTAACTGCTATGTTGTTTTTGCCGTAAAATCAAAATATTTCCTCCATGATCTTAGTCTGATTCTGTAAGTTGGTCAAAGTCAGCTACCATGACATGCTCTGTATTTGGTTCCATCTATCTTCCTATTTAAATCTGACCAGCTTTCTCTGGTAAGGAAAAGCGTCCCCATTGCATGATGCTGCCCTCACCAGCTTTCACTGTGGGGATAATGTGAGCATTTTCATGTGTACCTATTTTACGAAATAGGTATTTTAAATGTTAATAAATGTTAGTTTTTTCTTCCTGATCAGTTGAGATTTGATTTATAAGCAATTGTAATAATCTTCTTCCTGCAATTTTACATTGCAACAAAATGTGTTTTGTGCACCACCTTTGTTTGGAGCAGTCTGTGCACTTAAAGTCTTTACCAAGCACTTCTGGAAGATACTTGTAAGAGTAATAGTTATCATGCTGACCAAATTCAACACCTAAGCTTTGTCTCTGCAAGTCGTGTAACGTTATCTAGGGCATCTTTACTGTTTCTCTAATGATTTATTTATTTATTTTTGCCAAGCTTGATCATTTAGTTGGACACCCATGTCATGGTAAATATGTTAAGTATGCAGTTGATGTTTGAACATCAGGACGTCAAAAGCTTTGGATGTTGTTGTACAACATAACTTCCTTGAACTTCTCTACATCATCTGCCTGTTGTGTTCCATGGTGTATAACATATTTTCAGAGGCTAGTGACAAGGAAACTCAAAGCCTCATACATTTTCATTAAAATACATTGTGAAATTGTACAAACTTTTCCTATGGACTCATTAACATATACAGTTTACACATATAATTGTTCCAACTTACCTAATTAAAGTGACTTCCTAAACATGGCATCAAAATTGACATCAGACCTGATGATGAACTAGTTAGTCAGATTGGATGAAGCAATAAAAGATTAGGATATTCTGCTTTGAAAGGTCTGAACAGAGTGATTATTTGAGCCAAATTTGTTGGGGGGGTTTTCTCTTATGAAACATGTTGCTGTTTTAAATGCTAAAAAGGAATACATTCAAATTCGTATTCAAATTCTTTTCCTCACTATTTTAGATCATTTATCTTGCTATATTGAGTCAAACTTAGGTCTCTTCAAACCATCTTTAACATAAGTAATGTTTTTTTTTCACTTTTCTGTTGTTCTTGTCTTTTTATAGTTTTTTTTTGTTGTAAAGATTATTAAACAGTTTGTACATATTTGTCTCTGGAAACAGTTGACATTTTTTAGTATATGCTAGATTTAAGCTAAGCTAGGATATATTGGAAATCTAGTGTAAACTGTCATACATAAAAGCACATCCACATTTCTCTCATGGTCTGAAACAATTGGCTTGATATTTTATTCATTTTTCTGGTTAACATTAAATTAAGACTTACTCTAGTTTATAGTTATACCAAACTAAATCTAGCATTGTTTCCCTTTCATATTTAAAAAGGAGTGGGATTAACAGTTCTGACTAATAATATTTTGTTTTTCTGCTTTCTGTTCTTAAAGCTCTAGACCATGCTTACTAAATGAATTATTGTAATTTTGTTATACCATGTAATTTTTTTTCTTTTATTAGAAACAATTCATCTGTCATTAGATATTAAATAAAACCTGACCTCTTCGACTTTCCTTGGAAGAATTCTGTCTCTAAGGGACCTTTGGCAGGGACGTCAACTTTTTTTCAACTTTAATCATAAAAAAATATAATATACGAATTAAACTGGATAACATGTGACCATATATAAGACAGTGAGAAAGGTTAGGGATGTTGTTTCTCCTTTAGCCTTATTTATGTTTGCGTAACTACATACTTCCCTGTACTTTTTTTTATTTAAAACATCAAATCCAAATAGTGCTGGTTGAAAAATCCTCCCAAATAGAACACTTAATGACTGTTCATCATTGAAAAATAAAAATATGACAAAGTTAGTAATTGTGGCTTATTTTATGAATTTATTTCCAAATGTAAACCTCACTATTTCATGCATACAAGTTATGACAACATACATTATTCAACAATCTGTTATTTCTCATATTTGCATAGGACATGGTCACAATATATTGTCTAACATGTAAAAAATAATGCCATAAAAAGATAAACAGAGCAGCTAAGACCAGCACATTATGTTTGTTGAATTCATTGAACTGTACTGTACAGCTGTAATACTTAAATGTAGTGATTTTGGTTTGCTGAAGAAAAAAACAAAACAACAAAAATAAAATAACAGATTCACCTGAAGGTTTTAAGTGAGGTCATAGAGAGGAATGTACTGGCCATAGCTGAGCTGAGAGTTATTTACAGAACAGATTATAAGGGTGCTTTAAGAGGAGGAAGCAGCACCATGGAGTCACTACAACAGGCAACTGATGGTGAGGGTGCAGAGGAAAAAACACACAGAGGTATCAAGAGAGCAACTTTACACTGAGGAGGTGCACTAAAGACGTACAGGAAACAGAATGGAAAAGGCTGTGAGAAGCTCTCTAATTATCAATGACACCACCATATGCTGCAGAACCTGAAACAAGCAAATCCTTACAGGAAAAACTTTATTCAAACAGACTTTCTCTGCAGTGAGGAAAAATGCCACACAGCGTCTCTGGGACACGTTTAAAATAAGATTAGCAACAGTTTGGGTCGGCCTGTTTTCTCACTCTACTAATTAATTTTAGACTCAATCTGAGTACGGATTCTTTTGTAAGTCAGTGACTTAAGTTCATTCAAACTACTTCCTAAAAAAATGTAAAAAAAAAAAAAACATAAAGAGGTGCCTACTTGAGATGTAGTAGAAAAGGTCCATGTCAAACACATCCATCTATCAACAAGTATAGCACATTGAAACTGAACCCCATTGGTTCAAACAGAGCTGGATTCAAATAAAACATTCATTCTTTTCCCTTCAAAGCCTTTGGTAACAAAGAACTACAACCCTTCTATAACTTTATATGGCTGCCTCTAAAAATGCTGGGAAAAAAAATCTCTACTTTACAAAAGCAAAAGCTTCAGGTCTTTGTCATGTGGGAAGACGTGCTTTGTAGCTTTTACATGTAGGTATTCATTCAAATCTGATTAACCCAAGCATAGTCTGAAGCATTTGGGGCATTTGAAAACGTACCTTGTGCACAAACACACCTACATAAAGACGCATTAGGTCGAGGGAAGCAGCACATTAAGAGCAAATGCAATCTTAAATCCTTTGGAATGGTTAAGCATCTATCATCATTTAACTGTTAAGATGTCAAAAATAGCTGCAGTAAGCAATTATACAGTGCTTCAGCACTGAACAGAAGCAATAAAAACAAAAAGAACATAATGAAAACAAAGCTACACAAAGCAAAATGCTTACATAAAGCACATAGAACAGAAAGATTTAACTTAGAGGAAAAACTGCTTGATCAAATCCTGTACATAACATTTCGACATGTCAAACTGTATATAAAACTGTACAAGACTATTATTATTTTTTTGAACACCTTACAGAAGCTAGATTATTTATGCTCAACGTTTGTATCCACTGTAGTTTTGGCACACAATTGCGTTAATCATGCTTGTACTTAATTGACTATGTCTGATCAGTATTTTGCTGATGTCCTTAATATAAACTTAAATATATAATGTTAACTTTCAATTGTTAGTTTGATGCTTTAATTCATATATTTACTGTCAGTATTTTAGAATCTTTGCATGTAGAAATCTGTGATAATATATAGGAATTCAGATTTGAAACCAAAAGAAGGTGAAAGGTTGGGATCACCTGGATGCTTAAATACATTTTTAGCATGAAGTAAGAAAAAAAATATACAAATATTTTCCTGAAAATATGTTTTTTCCTTATACTTTGAGGGACATGCAGGATCTGGCACTATGGAATGGTTATACCAAATGCAGCCCAGTGTTTTTGTTTTTTTGTACAAATAAAACTCTTTGTCTACTTCTTCATTCAAGTAGGACCAAATAAAAACAAAACTATTTTGCTACTCAAGCAAACACAAGCTACATGATGGATGCTCTGAAAAGATATGAAGGTAAAACAAACTTTAAATATCTCAAGAGGTATAAATCTGAAAAAAATTACAATAATACACCCTTTAACGACAGCAATAATAACAATAATAATAATACAAATGATGACTACATTGCTAACTCACAATTATGTGGTCTCTGATAATATGGAAAAAGTTTCAAATAATCTAAAGCAGTAAAAAGAAATTATCAGTGAATCTGAAACTGGCATAGACAGAGGTAAAACAAAATAACCCACCCACCCCAAAGTTTCTTTCTTTCTTTTTTTTATCATTTAATGAATTAAAGGATTTTTTGGGGGGGGATTGCGGATAACAGGATTTACCCGAAATCCCTGACATCAACAGAGTACTCAGGGGGAATAAAAAATCCCTGTTCAAAGCACACAAATTGTTAATTTACACATAAACAATCTCAACCTTTGAGATGCAATGAACTCTAAAACAGCTGAAATCAACTGACAGGAATCTGAAATTAACAAGGAATAAGGAGCTAAAGAATTAGACTTTTTTTTCCATGTTCCTTTCAAAGGCTTGGAAAGAAAAAAAATCAAACAACATTAAAACTGGACATATATAAAATTGTGTTCAATGGCCTTGCGTGTTTGAATTATTCAAGTACATTAGTTACAGTGAGAGTAAAGGTTTTTTGAGACACTGTGGACGCCAACATGCCACTTCTTTCAGTCTGGCTGGAAGCATAGACTTTTCTGTTCAAATGGTTATCATAAAAACAGCTTCATAGTCTTACCAAGACTGTAGGATGATATCAAGACATGTAATGGGCCGAAATGGCTGCACTGAGGTGGTCCTGTGTTTTCACCGTGGTTACACACTGACCAGCAGTGAACACTGGGCACGCAGGACCGCCTCTGTGTGGCAACTGATTTTATAACAAAATCCACAAACTGTCCCATATCTGCTAGGCAGATGTTGACCCTGAGGAAAATGTGCAGATTATAGATTAGAAACTGATTAATGCGTAATTTTTTCTCCTTTTTTTATTTGCAAGTGAGCACTTTAAACCAGGTCAAAACAAAATTTATAACCAAAACAAGAATATACAGAGAGCATGCTGATCAACAGCAATTCTTTTTGTTTTAAGAAAAATGCTAAACTCACATCTTTCTTTAAAGAGCTGCAGATCAGTGGCATTCAAAGTGTCATCTTGCAGCCTCCGAACTATTTTAACACCATACAAAGGAATTTGTTTTTGCCATAAATCAGTTGAATTTTGAGCTGAATATGGGAGTTTGAGAGTGGATTCATTTGGACTTAAGAGAGAAGATGGCTGCAGTTGAGAAACAAGGACAAGGCCTGACATTCATGAACTTACACCTGCCAGACCGACAGAAAAAAAAAAAAGAAAAAGAACTCCTCGCTTTCAGAGCAAAGTTAGCATGCATGTAGCGTTGAGCGTGGGATAACAGACCGAGAGTGGGTCAAATTAGCTCTGGTGGCAGTTGAGTCTGAGGGAGTCTGAATTGTATGGATGACAGTACGTCCAAATGCAGCAGTGAAGCTTTAAAAAGTGCGGACATAACACAGACTAGCAGGGATGCAGCAGTTTTAATAGTCCTGCTTGTTTCCACTTCAACCTGACTTCAGGAGGCATGTCTCTCAGTTTTTTCATGGGGTCATCGGAACTCTGAATGCTGAGTTGACGTACGCCTGGCGAACGCTGCACTTTGCTGATATGTTGATTTTAGTTCCAATGTTTTTGCAACACTTTGAAAGCTCCCATCCCCCGAACTTGTGAGGAGAAAGGAAGTTTGAAAGCAGCTGTTTTGGAAGCTCGGGTTTATCAATGTGAGCTCAGAACAACGGTTTCCTCTGCATTGTGAAATCTGACTCTGCAGCTTATATGAAAAGGAATTCTGTTTGTGCTTTGGATGAAGTCGGGCACTTCCCACCCACGCTGCTGATGCTGTCTACCATCAGCTCTTGTTCATGCACATTTGCTCTTATCCTGCAGTACAGATCAAGCTACCAATTACAGCTATATTTTTTTTTTTTTTTTTTTTGCTGGCTGTTACCACAGTTGGGGGTAGGGGGGGATGTCTGCTTCCGTGTGTCTCCTCCTTTATGCTGTTCAGCTTGTGATATAGCCCTCTCCTCTTTTATCAGGACCTGCCCTCTCTTGCCTGTTTGTTGCAGATATCTGCTTTGTTCCCTCAGCTCAGATAGGCCTAACGCCTTAGCTGACAATTCACCTCATACTTAGGCAATATTTATGTTATTCAGCAGGCTCATTGACGGGACAGGTAGAGCCAGATAAAGGAAAAGTCTCACTAGACAAATGACATGCCAACACTCCCTCCAGTGGGAATGTCTAATTTTGGGTGCAGCTGTTTCCTTCAGGGAAGTCAAGCCAAGAGGAAAGGATATATGCACGTGGCTTTACCTTTTAGTCTTCCTACAGGACTGAATTAAAGAGCTTGTCTTTGGTAGATTTTCTTATGTGCTTGATGTGCGATTAAATTGTTGCTTCCAAAGTTATTTTATTGTCCATTTTAGGTAAAATATATGCTGCTGAGAGAGTAATTAGTGTTTCTGCAAGGAGTTTTTGGCTTTTAGATAACTTTTAGGTTTGATAGCTTGAATGCACTCTAATTAATAGTTATTACATTCAGATTCAGAAATGGTTTGCTGAGCATCTTTTTTTTTATTAATGACAAACAAGTCATCTCTAGTTTATTTACAAAAGATTGGATTCATTGCAAGTGGATTATTTTTGACTTGTTTACCATAACCTTTAGTTAAAGTGTTAATCGTTAGACATCTCCTCCTTTCTTTTGGATACAATGTTTTTCTTAAAAAGAGGTCTAAAAAAATCCTTCAGAAATTATTTCTTCGGGAAATTTGATCTAGATCATGACACAGGTTTATTTGTTGACATTAAAATATTGAATGCGGTTTATAAACCCTGCAAAGGCTCAGACGTTAGTTATATAGGCATGAAAGTACATAACCCATATGCCAGAACTGAAAAACACCACTTTGAGCGGACAAAACGTAAAATTAAATCTCTTACGCTAGTAATTAAGCTAAACACAGGCCATTACTTAAATGGTTTTAGGTTACTCCTTAACAATCATGTAGGTTTCTAATGTAAATCATAATAGTCTTAAAAAGGAATTTGACTTAACTTGCAGGAACCCTGGTATTTGCACCTATGCATAAACAGCTGCTTTAAAACTTCATTCTCACTATGCAAAGGTTCAATAGGCTGTTTTTTAAAAACATATATGTACGTATAATTCCATTAAAAAGACTAACCCAGTATAATCTTATTCCACCTGACAGTGCAGATTCACATAAGTTGCCTTACATGGTACTGTTTCATGCAGTGTGCTTCTTTTATCTATTGTAATGTCAATAAATGTTAGCACTGCATCTGTTTTCTGCTGCAGGGGCATTGATTGTTTTCTCAAAACACAAAAGTTATGTCACATTTGACCTCATGCCCAAACATGAGACGGAACATGAACTGAAATTTGAGAAAAAAAAATGACCCTTGTTTTCTAAAACGTGAAAGCCAACAAACGAAGCAGAGTGCAAAGTGTGTTGAGTGTAAGGCTGCTGTATAGTATCTATTGTATGTTTCTCTTCACCATGTTCATTCTTTCAAGATAACAAGGCCATCCCTGAGCAGGGCGTAAAATTCAACTCCCTGTTGAATTTTCGAATAAAGTGATGAGTTTATTGTGCAGTCAATGTGAGTACTCTCAAGTACTGTGGTATTACAGAAAGAGCAACTGTCTTAAATCCTGAGGTGTGTGTGTTTATGTGTACCCCTTCTCCTGACCCGTTCAATCAAAAAAAGAAATCAATTAAATTCAAAACATATTGATAAGACTTATGAGGAAGTCTGTCTGTCTTTTGTTTCCTTCTTTGAAACTGAATATACAACTAACAACTAGCCATAGTCAGAAGCTCAAAGTATACAGACATGTGGTACGGAATGGAAATACCGCCATCTGGGGAAGGCATTATCTTCTTTTAGGATCACACAAGTAATTGCACTACAATAAGCACTTATGTACAGTATGGTACACCACAGCAAGCGCAGGAATAGCAAAGGAGGGGGTGGCGGGTTGCTGACAACTGTGCAACAAAAGTGTTATGATGAAATTGCAGGCCTCACAGTCTGGGGGCCAGAAAAGTGCGACCAAGTTTCAGTTTAAGGCGAGTTGGCTGGACTGAGGGTGGGGCTGAGAGTGGGACTGGATGCATCTGAGCGGCTGTAGTCGCTGAGAGAGCTGGGGCGTGTGGTGGTCCCGCCGTGAGGCTTCTTTAACATGCTGGGCTGGAAATCCGAGTGGCGCCTGGCATGCTTCATCAGGTGGTCGCTGCGCATGAAGCGTTTGTCACAGAGCGGGCAGCCAAACTTCTTCTCCCCCGTGTGGGTACGGTAATGGCGGGCCAGCTCATCAGAGCGGGCAAACTTCTTAATGCAGTCGGGCCAGGTGCATGGGAAAGGCCGTTCACCTGCAGAACACAGCAGAAATATACAATCAGATTACATTTTTTTTTATCCAGGTAAATTGAGATTGAATCCTTAAAATGTTTGAACTGCAATTCAAGTAAAACACTTCTGCTGACCATTGTAAATTAAAGAGGAAACAACTGAGGAACAAAATATTGAACAAATCAGTGGAAATATTAGAAGAGCTTTGACTTAGAAAGAAATCTGCTATACAAAACTGAAGACCAGATGTTAAAGTGTAAGGAAAAGAAGAAGAGCTATAGGTTAAACACTGTGAAACCTTTAAAATTAACATTAACTAACATCCTGGAATGAGATTTCCTGCCTTTCCTATCATCTCTATTGCATTGTACATACAGCAGATATGCTAAAGATAATCATAGAGATTATGCCAGGATTAGCTATTAAAAATGTTAGAATGTATGTGAAACTTAGATGTCATATAAAAACATTGCAAAATATTGAATATGTATGCATTTAAAAATTATTAAACTTGAACTGTGTTTCTAGCAAAACGTAAGAGGAAACTGTTTACGACACCTTGAAACGATTCAAAAGGTGTAGCAGTGTGAATTCTTTAAGCGCTCAGACAATAAGATATATAAGTGTATTTAATACAAAATGAATACAACTGATATTGAGTAAAAGTATGTGAAGAATCAGATAATGAGTAAAAATGAAACAAGAGGAAATAATCTGCTGAGAGCCTGTTAACATGATGATGATGATCCATGGAAAGCTTCATTCATTTTGCTTTTACATGGTAACTTTTGTTAAATTACTACCTCCCTGCATGTGGCAAAAGTCAAAGCATTAAAAACAAGAAAACATCCTTGATATGCCTCAAGTAAACAGTATGTTCTTTACAACATAACATGTGCATCATGCAAAATCCACTATGTGATACTCTGTCAGAGCTTCCCCATATGAGCAAAATTGTTGTTTTTCTCAGTACAGTAACAGTAACAGGGGTGGAAAACTCTTCCAGACAATGCTATTCTGAAGCCCCAGCTTGAATTTAGATATATTTTTTTAAAGAAATACTCCATCGTAGACAAAATGCATCAAAACTTATCAGTTTTTAGTTAAAAAATGCTCTAATGTACACATGGGCTAAGACCAATA
>JAUZNJ010121544.1:23880-44954 GCA_034780135.1 Jordanella pulchra
AACTTAAATGATTACAGTTATATTCACGTTATCGTTAACTTTTACTCCTTTTGATATAAAGGCTTCAGCAAAAAGTACTGATAAGAACCCATCGTGGATTTAGTTTTAGCTGTTCAAATATATATAAGAGGCCAGATGTCACTTTTTTTTAGTAAGTTCATTTTTTTCATCAAAATCTTTGGTAGTGTTAAAAAAATACTCAGTTCTAACTTCTTTGTAGGTGGATTACCTCACAAAGTTCCTGCACCAGACCAAACACTCGTATGTTTAATGTTCGCTATACATGTTCAAACGATAAGTGGGATTAATCATTGGGGCATAACTTTGTGAAAAATCTTAACTATAAATTAATCTATGACAGTAAAGTATAGCCATATTTTTGTGCTAAAGGTAAATATTCTTCCTATAACTAAACTCTAAGTGGAAACTTTTACCACTCCAGTGAAAGACTTTGGAGCAAATGACTAGTTTGGAGGTTTAAACAGTACAAGGAAAGTACAATGTGTATTCTGAAGTTAAATTATCATTTAGAGAATAGCATCCTGAAATTGAAGCCATATGTGATTAAGGTAAAATGGGCAACAAACAGGGTTTATAACCAACCAACAGGCCTCTGCTTTCATGTGAAGTTTGGTATCTAAGCCTGCTTAGCAGCACTGGTAGTTAGAGGTAAAGTGAGTGAACCATGTGGAACCTGATGATAACAGTGGTTATGTTAATCTGACAAATACCTCATCATTGTGAGTGATGATTCATTCGATGTTAATAAATAAACAATGTTATTTCTACACTTTAATAAGTGTCTGAGAGGAAGGATATTAAAAACCATCAAGGTATCTGCTACATTAGGAAATGTGAGACTAATAAGCTTTAACTGTGTTCATCTTGATAAATTACCTACAAGTTGGTCTGACACTGAGCAAGCAGACACAGTTTAATTATGTAGTCCCAGATGCTAATCACACTTAAAACCCAACCCATATTTAAAAATGCTGCTATTCATGTTTAGGCACAAAAAAAAAAAATTCTCCCTGACGTTTATCCAATTAAAAGTCAAATTTAAGCAAATCTATGTCAATCAACAACACATTATCTGCTGTTTTGTGTTAAATTTTTTACTTTGTAATCAAGCTGTTTATCCTATACAGGATGTCTTTGAGTGCATATACTTCAAATTTATGAATAACTAAAGAAATCATCCAGCATACATAGTTTTTCCACTTTAACTAAAAATAATCAGATGCTATCCGCATGCAAGGCATTGGTTTGAGGTGAGATGCATACATGATTATAGATGCCACAAACACAAAGATTAAAAAAATGGCTGCTAACGATGTTTTTTGATAGTTTCCTTATGGACAACATTTTTAAACAAGCACTGTTCTTGTCAAACATCATACCTGATGCCAAAGAGTCTCAAAACAAAAACTAGGTTCACTGTGAGACTAACCCCCCCCCCCCCAAACACACACAGTTACACACCACCCCCACCCATTCTGCATGCTTACAAAACATGCAGACAGACAGAGCAAGTCTAGACAGTATGGTTTGTGCTTCTGCCTCTGACGCCTTACATCAGCTCCAGACAAACACCGTGGGCCCTGCCCACTGCAGTTCCTGTAGGTTCATGCATCACTTCATGTATTTAAACTCACCAGCCGATGCATAAATCTTTTCGTGTGGACCATAACCTCTTTTTATTGGAACTAGATAAAAACAACAAGTTGACATTTTAATTACTTAAAAATACAAAACTTGTGGTGAATGGTTGTGGTGCCTGGTTGGAAGGAAATGTGGTGTAAATGATAAGGCCCCTGCTGACTCAGGTGTGTAATGTTTACGTGATTTAATACCATATTAGCAGCAGAGGATAACTTAGGTGGCCTCCTGTTACAGCAAGATGTGTTACTGGCCTAAAAGTAGAGCCAAACTCTGCAGGCTGCTTAAGGGTCAGTACCTAGAGTAAGAGATTCAACCAACATTAATATTTGAATAGATGAAAGAGAGCTAAGAATGAGATACCCTGTCTGGCCTGCCTGATACAGTAATGCATAGTAAAGCATCAAATATCAAACTGCTATAATATTTAGAGGTCTCTGCAATTCAAAGAGCGTTGGCTTTAAAGGTAACGGAGGGAAAATAAAGATGGATTTCATATTTTAGCATTACTGTGAGACAGTGAAGATATACATTAAAATCATTTAATCTATTGTTAAGGGACTCCAGGTGTAAATTCGAAACAAAATCTGCATCTGAAAACTCAGCTGAAGAGGACAGTGGACAGAAAATGTCATCACCATCTGATTGAGCTGTAGATTTTTTTAGGGCAGAGGGGAAATATTGACAGAAAAAGAGGCGCAAAACCAGTAGAACCCTACCAAAGACGACTGACACCTAAAATTTCATGAAAAGGTGTTTTTTTTTTTCGAAGAAATACCGCTTTTTTTCTTGAAATTTCTTTTTTGTTCTTTTTTAGTTTAAATTTACATAAAAATGAAAACAAAAGAAAATAAAAGTGAGATGATTTATCACGGTCTCATCTATTACAAAAAAAAAAAACAAAAGAAAAACAAAACCAAAAACAAATCATGTCTTGATGCCTTGATCCTGAATGTAAATGATAATATCCTGTGTGCTGTTGGGATGTCACTGCCCAGGCTATTTTTGTAGACTGCAACGATTACTCAGCATCTCTACTGAAAAAAAGAATGTGACCAAAGCTTGCTTTTCTTACCATCCAGTTAAAGTTCTCCCACAGCGAGGTGGCGTGGTGACTGTGATGTCAGGCACCACCGATTGGTTATCCCATCCCTGGCAGTTTGCCACATGCATGGCTTGCTTTTCTCAGAACGTGTCAGTTGCAGAGGGTGAGGGTGAAAAGAGAAGGAGGGGTGGAGAAAGGAGGGAAGTTTCTCCCATTCGAACACAGTGACCCAGTTACCCATAAAGTGAGTTATATCACGCTCGCAAAAAAGCACCTATGCTGAGCACTAGTGTCCCCCACCAACCCTCCACACAAAGGTGGTGTGATTATGTCACAGGTGCTGCAGTTATATAACTGTTCTCTCTGAGTCCAGTGGGTCAATAAGCAGCTCATCTCTCTGTCCTCATCCCATTCATATCTCAGTGGTTTCTGCAGAAAACGCATGAGAGAAATGGAACCTATCCCTGAGGTGTAACGGACTTTGTCGGCAAAGGCAAGATCAAATTTCTTTTTTGACGTATGTAGCAGTGCAAGAACTGGATCACCTGCTCAAACAACAGCTACCAGAACTTCAGCTAAACATAGATAAAATTCCTGTTGGGTCCTGAGGCATAGGCACACAGCGTACACTTGAAAACCTCCATGCAAGCACTAGCCAGACAAATAAAGTGTAAACTTTTGGCTGGGATGATGTGAAACAACACAACTCTTGTACATATTATGAGGACCGTGTTGAGATAAATTTTCTTGTTTCTGTATAATTAGAACCAGTAGACATCTTTTACAGAAGTTAAAATTGAAAATTGTCTTTTTTTTTAAAGATTAGCTTAGTTTGTAACTTGCTCACAGACTTGGAATGGTTTTAACACCAGATGCTCCTCTTGATTCAAATCAAAGTTTCGCCTATCAAAGACAAGGATATATTCCCCACAATACAAAGGGATTACAAAACAGAAGACATTCTTTCAAAAAATAAATTGTCAGAGTTCAAAAGTGTTTTTAAGTTTGCTGCTTTGAATTCTTGCTCTATTATTTTATTGCATTATGTGGAAGTACTCTGAGATTGAAGAGTGTAAACTGTAGTACAAATTCAATAAATAAAGATTGTTGTAATTATCTTTCTGTTTACAAAGTGGCAAGCAATCCGAAAAGCCAATTTATTAGAACGGTTTTGGTTAACAAGTCTTTTTTTTACTTTTACTATGTCTGAGCTTTCCATCATGAGGTTTCAGGAAACAAAAATGTCTTAAATGTAACGCTGTTGGTAGGTATTTCACTCAGGAAGATCATTCGTGGTGCACTGCCTCCAGTACCTACATTTTTCTTTAAAAAAAGTTCATTGTTATTGACTTTCCCTTTGAAAAATGCATCTCATAAAACTTCACATAAACCTGGACGTCACACACTGCTGGTGGTTCGCTACATCATATCCACATCTGCTATTCTTTCCTTGCCATGATTGCCTCAAAATCAGCTTAACATACATCTGATATCTAATTTACAGCTGATACAGAATTACAAAAACATATCTGATTCTTAAAAAAAAAACAGAAGCCCTTTCAATAAAACCCCAGTTAATTCAACATTAACTGGGGTTTTTATTTTAATCCAACTTAATATCACAACCTATTATATTAAAGAAAGATTATAGCATTTCTTTTGTTTTGTGTTTTTTTTATTTGTTTATATACTGAATGAATTGGGAAGTTCAAATATGCTAACTTCTTAAATTAGGGTTAAGGGTAATGACTTGATTCAATACCCCACGGCAATTCTATACTCTATAAGGCAGACTTTATGGCATGTATCCAAGGAAAGGTTGGGTATTTCCTTATTCAGTGACTCAACTTGGACAGAAATAACTTGTCAACGTCACTGAAATGAACAGAGGGTTATCTACAGCAGGTGAGATATTAACTGTTTATAGCCTTTAAACAGAACCTCGGATGGAAAATCCTTACTTGTCCCTTTAAACTTGCACGTTGTTTTTTCTCTTAAGAAATGTCTCAAGAAGGGAACATAATTCAGCCACAACAGTTCAGAACAAGTAGCCACAATGCAGCCAACAGCTCTTTGGAGTTGGGTTTCATCCACTTTTATGCCAGTTAAGTGGAACAGCCAACTTGGCAAGATGAAATGAGAGGGACAGTGGTAGAGCTGAGAACAACCCAATAATTTAGTCTCATGTTTACAACACAATGACCTGTAACCAGCCAGGAGCCAGCAGACAGACAAGTCCCTCGTCGTGACAAACTGCTGAAGCACACAGGGTTAACCCCACCCCACCCTTCTTCTTTCCCTCTGCACGCACCATCATGTGCCAAGATGACATAAACACTAACATGTGTGGGCAAGACAAAAAAAATATACATTAAGGTTTATGCAGCTCCTTCTTCCATTCTTCAAAAAGCAGCATCTACAGGCTCTGCTTGTGCAAAAATAACAACAAAGCCATGTAAAAGGTTTGTGGTCTGCAGAAGACGAAGCTTGAGTCGAAACACATCTGTGATCAGAGCAACTGTTTATCTGTCTGCTTGGCTATGAGAGAATAACTATGTGAGAGGGAAGAAAATTAGCAAGTACCATCAAGGCATTTTTGGCAGGTTGCGTTTCAAACTAAGTCTACGGGAGCAACAAAGGCTTTGTCAGGTGCTGCAAGAACATTATTATTTAATGTATGTCTCTCCTGTAATGAGAGGGGCCTCACTCGCCTGCCTCTGTCCATTGGAGTGTAGCTGTTAGCTTGAGAACAATAGCAGCAGGCTTTCCCTCAGCAGGAGTGGCCCTCTTGTAAAGCATCTCAAGGCGGCTACATACTCCACAAAAAGAGAGAAATTTGTTTTTGCTCCCACTGCTGAGAGAACAAAGTTACGTCATGATATTCTTAGAGCTCTTGTTCTCGACACATTGTCAAGACAGAACTTTTATTTTTCCTGAGTAGGTGTATGATTGGTCAAGGTTTGGATGGACATTGTTAAGTGAGAAAAGCAAATATGGTTTTTTCCTTATTATTTTGGAGTCAGAAATGTTGCTCTATCTTCTGATGCAGAAATCTGTACATTTATCTGCTACTTAATGGATAGTTTAGAGAATATGTTGGATGAGGTATGAAGGAAAAATAAAAATTATATGATACATCTTTTACACACATGTTGATTGTTGATACTTCTCGTTTAATGACAGAAAACCCCACAATGCTCAATTAGATAACTTGAATTTGGCACAAGAAATACTAAATACAAAAGCTATAAAAATGAATAAAATAATCTGACATTACTTTTTATCTATGCTTTAACAGAACTATTTAAAACATTAAACATTAAACTCAAGAAACAGACCTGGACTAAACGGACGGTACCCCAGAGAAGAATGAAGATAATGTGACCAAAGTTAAATCAAGTGTGTCCACTAATTAGAGTCACAGGTGTCTACAATCTTAACAGTCGGGGCCTATATATAGGACTACAGGTAGACTCTATAATGTTTGGGGACATGGTAAGTACCACACTCAACATGGACTAGAGGAAGTGAAGGAAAGAGTTGTCTCAGGAGATTAGAAAGAAAAAAAAATGTCAAACCGGAGACAATTGGGGCAGTTGTTTTCTGCCCAGGTGGCATTCTCAATACTTGGGGAATATGCAACAGGCTTCTTCTTGGACTAATCCTGACTTTCTCCTCTTGGCCTGCATGAGTGCCAATTGACAATCAAAAACATGACCAGTGACTTTGCTAAGTGCAACTCTGAATTCTGCATACAGTTTGC
Source organism: Jordanella pulchra (assembly GCA_034780135.1). Lineage (NCBI taxonomy): Eukaryota > Metazoa > Chordata > Actinopteri > Cyprinodontiformes > Cyprinodontidae > Jordanella > Jordanella pulchra. The sequence continues at coordinate 30,348 of JAUZNJ010121544.1, forward strand.
CACATATTACTTCAACTAAACTATTTAAGTGAAGGACAGGTGTGGTTAGCTTGCATTTACCAGCTGATCATGTTATGCCACAAAAAGTCAGGACCAAAGCATTTCTTTAGCCTTGAGTGCAAAAAGTCAGATGTGTTGCAGACGCGTTATCCTTCAAAGCCAAGTTAAATGACAGCAGACAAATAGCTGTGGTCATTAAAGAGTGTTAAAAATTACTCTGTAGTGATGTCTGACCAAAATCCATGTTTCTCACACAGCACGATGCCAGTTTATAGGAGTGACATTTATGGCACTGTCATTCCCTTAATGTCGACATCCTCCATATTTCTAATGGACATTGTTAGAGAAGAGGTACGCATTTAACAAGCAACCTAGAGGACTTCATTAACATAACTGTCATGTTGTTTTAGAATATGGAAGAAAGCTAGGGTATCCACACATGCACAGGGAGGAGGATTCAAACCCAGGACCTCCTTGCAGCAAGAGAGAAGCTCTACCAGATATGCCATGTTGTGGTTAAAAAGAATAAAAAACTGTCTGTAAAATCTTTACTTTGATAACTCTAAATTAGTGCAATAACTAACTTTTAAAAAAACTCCAATTAGTAAAAAGGATGTAATTAAATCTTAGTGTGAGTTCATCTATTCTGTGAAGGCCTCAGAGGTTTGTTGTTGAACAATAGTGAACAAACAGAATCATAAAGACAAAGTCAGGTAGCAGAGCAGCTGGGGATACAGTTGGAGATGCATTTAAACATGGTTAGATTATTAAAAAACATCCCAAGCTTTGAACATTTCATGAAGGAATTTTCATTTGGTTATCTAAGAATGGAAAGAGTATGATTTAATTGCAAATCTGGCGCAGTACAATATCTCTGTAGGATCTGCAGAGATCCTCAGCACAAGTAGGGGCATCAACGGATAAAATTATGGGATGATAGACAGACCTGGATACACTATAAATCATAAATGAAAATCTGTTAAGACTTCTATTAAGAATCAGGGACAGACACCTTGAATGTTCTGCCAGCTTTAAAATGAGATAGGTCAAATAAATGTTTCCAAGAGGGGCCAAAACCTAAATGTAATTAGCAATTGTTTGATGGCCTTAAAATTAGTATTTACAGACAGTTTCTCTCCAATCTAAGTTTTATTTTGTTTTTTAAAAGAAAGGGAAAGTACAGACTTCTTAGTGTAACTGATAATGTGTTTAATATTATGATAAGGTCTAGCAGCGGATCAAATACAAAGACTTGACACAAACGAGTTCCTCAGAAAAGGTCAAAAGCTTAACTCTAATTCAATGTGCTATGAAAACTCCAGAATGGAAACAGTCAGTCAAATTTTCAGATCAGGCTCTCTGCACCCTAACCAAAGGGAGCCTTAAAGGTCACCAACCCCTGAACCTTAATCAGATTGGCTGCAAAATGCAGCTGAATAAATGACCTACATCAATAGATGGCACTGACAGTGAATACCCTGCTATACAGCCCCACCCCCTTCCTGCTGCACTCTACAGTACAATCTGTCTCTGTGCTGCAGATCCCTTCATCACATGCGACATCTAGCAGTTAATATATTGTGGATGTAGAGAAAAATTCAGACTTCAACAGGTCGGCATACCTATAAAATTAATCCCAAACCACAAGATAAGGCCAGAACTTGGCAACACAAAATGCTTTAGCAGGTACTCAGGCAAGAAAAGCAGTGGGAGAGGCAAGTGGGGGGACAGGCAGATTATTTTTTATAGAGCTACTTCAGAGCTAACCAAAGAATACACAAGCCTGGAGCTATTGAAAGCAACACAGCCAGGGCAGTGGCTGACAGAGGTCATTCAGCATTATGATTGAAGGCAGTATGTGTTCAACTGCTTAATCACACTCAAATCAAGCATCTACTGTAAACCTCTTTAAGAAAAGTTTCTGTTATCAGCTCATACAGGATAACATAAAGATAGCATGTTCATCAGAACAGGTCTTAAATATATATTTATTAGGACAGTAGCCCTGCACCAGAGGATTAACAGGCAAGATGGAGGCTCCACTCTGGCTTTATCACCACCACAAGGATCAGGTAGAGTGAACTAATACATTGTTTCTGTAGGACTCATACCTTACTGCTCTACTTGACTTTCTGGAACCTGCCAGTTATATTGACACTGTTGCTTTACAACTGAAAATACACTAATGTACATCTGTACATTATGTAACAAGAGCTTTCCAGCATTAAATGCTAATTTATCCTAAACTTATGTGAGCTAAAATTCTAAAAAGGTATTATGTATAATGCATATTGTTGTGATACAAACTTTTTAATACCAGCAACAACAGCATTTCTTTTTTAATCTGTTTACAAACAGAGATTGGCCATAAGTATATGCCTCTTCTTTAGAATTATGCAAAAATTCAGATACAAAAAACAGCTTGTTTCTACTAGTTTGATCATATTTATAGATTGTAGACATACTTGATGATGGGATTACGCTGGCCCATAGTTTTACACCCTTCTATTTTGTAATCTAGACTTTCCCAGGGTTTTTCTGTTTATCTTCAGATTTATGACTTTGGAATTCTGACAACTGAATACAAGTTAGTAATCATTATTCATAATTGTTGCAAATTGTTATAATTTAAACCAAACTTTAAATACAAAACAGTGTAAAGGACACACCATTTGTTATTTCAGATTATAAAATGAATATCAGATAAAACTTGTTTAACTTAAACTTGGGATCAATATCTAACCAATAAACAATAACATCTGGGGATCATTTTCAAGTCAATTTTCTACTTGTATGGGTCAAATATGTGGATTTAAGGGCTGCAAATATTAGATCCGTTCCAAACTCATGTACAAAACACTTAACCCATATGGGCCAATCAGTGGATACAACATGCACATCTGGGCCCCAGAGATTTTGGTTTTGCTAAATGGGAACAAACCATGACTGGAATACTAGGGTCCACTTAAATAAGCAGAATAAAATTCATACTGGCAAAACCTTTAGGGCTCAGATAGGTTTTAGGAAAGACAAATTGTGTATTATTCAAAACCCCAATTTTTCTCCAGCATTGTCTTTCAACAAATCTATAGGACATCATGAACAATTGCATCTGGGGCCTTTTGTTGTCAATTTTCCACAAGCAGGGACACCGTATTTAAATAATGACTGAATTAATTTTATCACTGCAGCAAAATGTAAAATAATTTTAACCCAAATGCCAACACAAAAAATACTAAAAAGGCCCAACTGCTGAAAAATGACAAATTTAAACATTATGCTGCTGTTTAAAAGGTGGCTCCATTATACCCTGTATGTATATGTTGTTCCTATAGATAAACCCAATACACATACGTGTTCATGATGACAGTGAGGCTGAAGGGGTTTAAAGTGGCTCTTGGCTCACAATGGGCTTTTTGTATGTGACTTGCATAGGTTGGCTAAATACAACCTATACACGCAAACCCCAGTGGATATCACTTGTAGGTCTTAGTGGGCTTCAAATTGGCATTATAGATATCGACTAAAATTGCATAATACATTTTGACAGCATATAGGTGATGCTTTTTTATCAAGAGCTGTCCTACATTAAGTATATAGATGTAACCCTCCGCAATCTTTGAGTCACTTTATGCTTTTTTGGGTTTGTATGTTAATGCTGGTATATGGAGACAACGACATCCAACATCATTTTCTATACATCTACATCTAATTCTGTGGTTTAATAATAAGGCATAAAATTATGAATCTTCTCTCTTTAAGTGTCATTATTTCACATGCTGAAGGTAGTGGTGGATTTCAGGTAAGTGAAATGAACTCTTCAGCCTCTGAATAATCTTTTTACTACAGTAAAAAGAATATTAGTGTGCCAAGATTGGATTCAGGAAAACCCCATCTCCGCCCTGCTACCTCATCACTGCCATCAACCATACAGAAACACTGAGCACTCTGTGTTGCAGTGCAGCCAAATATAAAACCACTGGCAGGAATGAGGCATATATAATGAGGAACTCCTGCTGCCTTTTTCCACTTGGAATTTGGGATAATTTCCCATGTAAAAATGTCATTAACCACAGTTATTTAACTGAAAATAGGTAGCACATTGGAAGAAACAGGTTTTCTGTGGCTGTAACAGGGCCTCCAGGTGGTACCACTTTTTATTTAGGACAGTAAAGGATTTTATAGCCATCTCACAGTATTAGAGGTACCACAATAGAACACAAAGGAGCTCAGAAAAATACATTAACCCAACTGTAAAATATGTCATTAGGCTCTTTGTGATTTTAGAAATATTGACCCTGGCCACTTCAGTGTCACGAGCAGGTCCAATCGTGTATTGTACGCTGACAAGATGGGCTTTTGTAAAATCTGGCAGTGGGGGTGCTTAGTCTGAAGAAGAGCGAGGGGCCATAAATTTTCTGGAGATGGCAGTGTGCACGATGTGACCACAGGACAGTAATGAGACTTCACCCCATGAAAATACATTGGTGGTTCTAATGCATGAAGACAAAAGGTAAAAAGTAATTAAAAAAATTTGAAGTGCTACTCGGATTATCCAGAGAGCTTTTTTAAGTCATCAGATTTTCTTTTTTTCACATGTTACTGAATGCTTGCAGTGAAACAAAAACGGCTCCGCCTCCAACATAAGTATACCAAACAAAAGCCGTCTGGTAACCTTAGACCCCCTAAACTGCTCTGGATTCTTAAACATAAAATTCAATGCCGTATAATGAGTGATTTAGATTCAGAGTATACTACTGGGTGTGCTACACCCAGGATGTCCCCGTTGAACCCAGCTTAGACAAAAAGAAACGCAAAATGAAACCTATATATCTCCACTGACGGCTAAAAAAGTAACTGTTCACACATTTAAAAGTGAAATTCCAACACTACAATTTACAAATCAGAAATACATTTACATTTATACTTAAAAAAAGTTTTAAAAGGCAATCTTCAAAAACAAGGATCAAAGCCAAATTAAAAAAACAGCAAAAGCATATGTTTTATTTTTAAACAGTTAAGCTCATTTTTGTACATATTTTGAGGAACTGGCACTTTTACAAGCTACTTAACACCTAATAGCATTTAATAATTGTTGCAGCTATTTGCAAACACGTGCATACAGTTTAAATATAAATAACCAGTTTTTAGAGATGATGAACATTTAGTAAGACAGAAAAAATATCTTAAATTTGTGCTCCTTTTGGTAATCACTACACAAATCTGCAAAACCTGGAAGTCAAAAGCCAGAGGGAACATCTTGTCCCTGGCTCTTTGTTTGTTGTCTATGGTGTTTCTCCTTCAGTTGGAAAGCAGCACTTGGCTGAACCTGACAGGACTGGGATCTATTCTCTCGTGATTCTGCTAGTAGGGGCTGAAAGGAAGCAGGTTGCATGAGTCTGACTCCATGAAAACATGCTAAGATTGGCTGAGGCAGCTCAGCTGAACTCAGATGACCCAAATTTTGGGCCCGCCCAGTGAAACGGGAAGAGAGGGTCATTATTATCATATAGGACACTACCCAGTGGTGCAAGCCAGGCGCTGGAGCATATCTAAACAGAGAGGCGGGCGAAAGGAAACGCTTATTAGGTATGGAGACTAGGGCAGGGCTAGCGTGGAGCCATAAAACTCACATGGTGTGGACTGATGAAGGGGGGTGGGCTGACTGCTGGAAGTGACTGTGGCTGCAGCTTTTTCCGAGGCAAGTCGGCAGAACTGTGATTTTCTGGAACTTACCAATTAAACCAACATACACCATCCTCATTAAAAGAAATTAAAGGATGTAAGCCGAGCATCAAGGCAAACAAAAGAAAAGGTTTGAAAGGCAGCAAGAATAATGAGCTGAGTCAAAGCTGCACTAAAACAAAAGAAGAAAACAGTAATTACAATAGATGCAAGCCTCCTTGTAGCAATTATAAACCACATTTGTCTCCTTCAGCCTGTTCTTAACAAATGGGTAATTTAACAGTGGGCAGCCAGCTCCAACTAGAGTTAGAGGAAAAGTTGACTCCAATCAATAGCAAAGACTCTATCAGCCACAGAAAAATAATCCTCCAGGGTCTTAATGTGGTTTGTCTGTTTTGATGTTTTCACTGTATATAAAATCTATTTGCAACTGTGATAAATAATGATAAATGGACAAATAAAGTCAACAAATCAAACAGGAAAGTTTCTCTGTGTTTAGGATGAAAAAACGACAACAAAAACCTACCGCTGAATCCTTTTTCTATTTCTATTGTATTTAAGAGATAAAATGTCCAAACTTTTTTTTTAATTATTACTGCTCTGCATATTGTTACATAGAAAGTATTCAAGCATTTAATAAATAGAGCCCTCCAATACGGATCAGTATATCACTTCATTTCAAAACATTTTGGAGACTAGTGTATTAAACAGCTGAAGCAGCTCAATACAAGATTGTTGGTATAGTAGCATACATAATTGAAAAGTTAATTCAGTATTATCAAGTAAATAACTTTCTTTAAAAAAGTGCATGGAAATGTTTTTTTTTGTGTCATCTTCCTTGTTTTTATTTTTATCCTCAACAGTAGCAGTAATAGCAATAAACTTGCTGTTGTACGATGCTGCCTGACTATAAACAAACTCGGTTGGTCAGCAGCACAAAAAACATAACTATGGACCCATTGGGATGGACAATATATCGGGATTGAAAATATTTAGACTTTTTTCACAAGAGATAGAAGGTGAGAATATATCGTTTATATCGTGATGGTCTATCTTGCAATAAAATTATGCCCTAATGAATGCCAGTAGATTATTTCAGAGGTGATGTCATATTTATCTATAGCTGTTAGAAAATGTGTCTGTGTGACATTTGTGAAATAGCAGTGATTCAGATGTGTCTTTTTAAAATGAACTAATAGAAAAAAATAAGATATTGAGATAAATACAGTATATTGTCATACAGTTAAAAAACATTGAGATATTATTTGTGGTTCATATTGCAACAATTCCTCCAAAATGTCTGCATCTAAATAAATTTCATGCATAATTTGAACATCTTTATAACCTTTTATTGTCATAATTCATGAATGCATTAAACTACAATAAAAAAGATAGTCAATTTTAGCAAATGGGCAAAATGGATTGAGTCTTATATAAAAACATAAAATAGTATGCCTGTTGAGTGTCATGTTTGTAGCAGGAATCAGTATAAAGAACTGATGGGTTCTGATGTGTAACAAAACAGTAGTTTTATCAGTAGGCTTGAAGATGAAGGTGCCCTACATATGCTGCATCTCGTGAAGCTGCTTTTTCATGCCTGCACGTTTCTGCAGCAAATGACTCAAATGTGGGTCACGTTCACGCAAGGTGTTTGATCCTGTGATTCACAGAGCTCTGTTTTCTTCTCAGCCCTGTCAAGATAATGCATGCTGCTGCGGGTATGCGTGCATGTGTGCAGTAAAGGACAGAAAAGGGATGGGGCGCGAGCTTGCGGCGCTCACATCACCAGTAAACGGCAGCGAGGCTCGAGTCGAAGCTCAGCTAGTTGAGTCTGTTGCTGGCCAGATCAGCTGGCAAGTCTGTCTAGCGGGGGTGTGGCACATCATAACAAAGGGCTGTGGGCAGACAGGCGACTGACTGCACAGCTCTTATCAACCCCCTCAATTTCAGCCGATCTATATCTCCCCTCCCTTCTTCAGTAGTCTATCCTGCGGAATGCAAAGCGCAAAAAACAAAAGAAAAAAAAAACAGGTGATGTTTTGGGCGGAAGGTCACACGCGACTCTGCTGAATCGAAACGCATCTAAAGGACTTTTTGAACTAATTCTGCAAACTTCCTGCATGTCCACGCACACTTGAATGATTCTGCGCACCTTGTAGGTTAGGTTTTATGTATTTATTGTTTAACTTATGCTGCATTCACGTTTGTTGCTGGGTTTATTTTTTTTTTGGGGGGGTTGTTTTTTTTGGGGTTGTTTTTTTTTTTATTTTTGGAACAACCTGCTTCAGGAAATTGACCTTAATGTAACATTGAGTTATACATGTCTGACTGCACCACAGTTTCAGTTTGAACATACTGTCCAATGCGGTGGTGGATGTGCGTGTGTTCAGTGGGGAGGAGGAGGAGTGGGGACAAAGCTCAAAGACTTGAGTGGGAGTGGCACTGTTTTCAAGCTTCTCTTACCAGAAATTAAAAGGACATTATAAAGTTTACATAACTCAACGCAATTCCTGTATAATTATGAAGCATGATGCAATAAAGATGCGTTCATCTTATTTATTTTAAGTGGATTTTTGAATGTTGCCAATTATACAGCAATTATAATTATTATCCTATATCACACAGTATTCTCAGTTTTATTACTTGCATGTGAGATAGGGACATAATAGGCGCCATTAAACACTTACATCCAATCAAACTGACCTGTGTGTGTCCTTAGGTGGGCTTTAAGGTGGGAGGATTTGCCGTAAACTTTTTCACAGCCAGAATAGTTGCATTTGTGCTTTTTCTGAGGTGGCTCCTGCTCAGTCCGACCTCTCGATCTCTTGCCTCTTTGTCTGAGCGCAGGATCGGAGGTGGCGGTAGGTGTGGCAGGGTTTCCATCCTCTCTCAGGTTCGGCGTAATCTCCTCCTTTATCTTTGCCTGCTCGGCAACCCCGTTGGGTGTCTGCTGATTAAAATCCGCCAGGATCCTTGCCACCACAAAAAGCGAGGAGTTCTCCTTCACCAGGGGCTCCTTTATTTCCTCCCCAGTCCTAGAGGAGCTCGGGATCTCCGGTTTAATCTCCCTGTTGCCCTTAGGGGGGTGAACAACTGCACGACTGGACATTGAAACAAGGCACTCTGCAGCAAAGTGATCCATTCTGTCTTTGAGAAAACCCCCTCTGCTTCTTAATGACATTCAGAAAAATAATTATGAAGTAAATCCGCGTGTTGGAGGTAATGAAAAAGTACTCGCACCTTTTTGTGTGTGTGTAGCGGTGAGGTGGAGGTTGCTCTCATCAGTGAGAACTGACTTTATGATCTTACCCGGCTTTCCAAAATCATCAACATCCTGTGCAAGAAACGCCTCATACAAAAAAAGCGTATAGAAGATCTCTCTCTCACACACAAAAAGAGAGAGGAAGAGAGAGAGAATTGGAGAGAGAGAGAGGAGAGAGAGAGAAAACAGAAACCAGAGTCTTTGTTTAGTGCAGCGACGCCGGTAGCAGGAACTCTTGAAACTTGGATGTGTAAACTCCCATTGCGGCTTCAGACCGTCTCCAAGCACAGTGAGCGCGTCTCTTGAGCGCCTGCTCCTGCTCGCAGTATCCATGCTGTGGGCGTGCCCAGCCGGGCAGCATCGTCAGAGGATCGGCTCATTCATTGGGTACAACATGTCCCCAAGTGCTCCGAGCAACACGAGTTACTAGAAAGTTTCTTCTTGGTGTTCAGAGGATGCAGCTCTCTCTCTCTTCCCCTCTCTCTCTCTACCTGCAGCGATGAGCTGGAGGAGACACACCGTCATCAGATATCCGTATTGGCAGAGTCTTAGAAATTAGGCCGAGGGGTAATAGCTTCATGGAAATGTTCTAGATTATTCTGCTGCAAGATGTGACCTTTGTCTGCAATCTATAGGCCAGGGCGGTTTTTGTCTCAAAAAGAAGAAGAAGAAGAAGCAGCAATTAGCAGCTCAATAAAAACTCAGACCGCAACATTACAATGAAACACACACCCTATATACATGTATTCACAACCATTTCATTTCCTTATTACTAGCAAATGTAATGTATTATAATGAAAAGAAACTTGATGCAGATTCACAAAGCCATGCTAAAATATGAAGTGGAAGTAAAATGATACATTAATTACAATAATCATAATAATCACCCATTATCTTCAGGTGTCTACAGGATAACAGAGAAACACAGGAAAGACAGTCTAACATCTCAGGTCAATTTAAAGAGGCCAGTTAATCAATAGTCATTTTCAATTGTCAATCAAATATGTGCACAGAGTAGAAAAACTTCATGCAGAAAGATCTCAAGACTTGCAGCTTTGTCCCATGTGTAGCCTGCAATGGTGTAAATCGACTGTGTAATAGTTGTATTTAACACCCTTTAAGACCCATATTTTCCCTAGTAATAAATATTGGTCAAATAAATTAATGTGGATAGGCTTATAAATGAAAACTGGAGGGAAAAGTTGGAAATTAATCTGTAAATCTGGGCCATTTTCTGTCAAAAAAATAACAATAAGATAGTTACAGTAGTCAGAAGGTGAAGTTAAAAAAGCCTTACATGAAGTAAATATGATGTGGATTGTACTTATGTTAAACTTGTTTTGTATCCTTTACTTTCTCTCCATTATCACACCTAGATCACATTAAAAGGTCATTAGTAAGTCTGTACCTGAATTATTCAGACATTTGATTTTGATTGAAGACTTTGGTTGCATCCAGAAATCATAGGACATCAATTCTCCATAATTGCCATTTAAAACGTCTGATTTAAATTCAGGCCTGACAGATAAAAAAGAAAGAAAAGCTCAGAGCAGCATGATGCGGCCACCCACATGTATTGTTATTGTGATGGTGTGTTCAGGCCTTACATTATAGTCTTAATATATTCTGAAAGAACATAGACTTTTATGCCCAACTAATGCTGCAAGAATAGACAATTCATTTTGTTTTTAAGTTACTCTCTGCCCAGATAGAACTTCCACATGTTTTTTGTTGTTCTCTTTAAGTCTTTTGGAAAACCACAAAGGGGAGATTTCCAAGCTCTCTGTTTAATGTTCCCCTTACCAAGTAGGAGCTTGCTTAGTTAAGGTGGATGGCCATGTTTCATTAAGAATGGAGCTCCTTTCAGTTTCAGACTGTAATCTTCTCTGAAAACGCTAATGCCATACATTCTGAGGGGCCAACAAACTGTTTTTACTTGATTTATAAACCCAGAATTTGACATTTCAGTTTTTAGTTAACCCAAGTCCACTTCACACCCACCCAGTCTTAGAAAAACCCACTTTGATATCACATAAACTAGTCAGGGCCATTCCTATTACAAGTACAAGTGTTAGTTGAATTTGATTTTTGATTGACAGATATACAATTTGATTCTAGCAGGAATGTTTTCAAAGGATTACAGTTTATTCAATATAGAAAAGCTTGGGAAACATGTTTTTTTATTCATCTGAATGGTTATGAATATAAGAATAGAAAAAAATGGAAACGTTTCCTATTTAATTATTTTATACAGTTCCCCTTTGGGATGAATAAAGTATTTTTTTTTGTAATATAATTTTTATTAGATAAATATCTTAAAGTAGCAAATTGTTCAAGAGACTTGAATACTTTTTACAATGAGATTTTAAAAGGGTTAAATCTACTAACAAAACATTTTATGTGTTGGAATGAAAACAATGCTGTTTTTTTTAAATGGGGCTCAGTCAAGAGGTTAATATATATAAATTTAAAAAATGTGGAAAAATACCAGGAGATACATGAGGAGGATGAAGTCTAAAAGCACATATCATCTTAAAAAAAAAAGATCTAAAAAAAAAAATTATATAAAGTATATTATTGCTGGGGAACATACCTTAAGAAGGACAGGGACCCCTGGCCACGCCCCTTTTTCATGTCAAACAGCAGTTAGGCCAAAAAGGCAAATCAAATTCTAATGCTTAGACACACAGACAGACACACAGACAAATTTTAGATTTTTTTGTTGGACTACTAACACTTGTGCCAACAGTTTACCACAGTTTCTTTTAATCTATTTTCTGCATGGAAGACCTGTTTCCATATAAATTTATTGACTTGAAAACGTATAATTCTTCAAAATAATATAATTCAGAGTCCTGACATTTGCAAACTTCAAACCTTATATTGCAGAATCCCTTACACTCAACATAAAACAAATAAAACCTTCTTGCCTTTGTTAACCAGTTGCAGTAGGTCATAGGATAGCTGCTCTACTCTTATGAATTCATTGCCTTTTCCCATAAAGTTTTTTTAACACTGGATGATTTCACAAAACACCAGATATGAAATAAATTCACTGAGTACTTCTACTTCAAAATGCGTGTTATCACAACAAAATATGAAAAACAACAAATTTATGAACTTTTTTTCTTATAAAAATCTGCGAGCAGTAGTTCTGCTAAACTAATGCATAACAGATGAATTGCAAACTTTTATGCAACGTCATTCTTTATACTTGCTTGTCTGAACAGAAACAAATAAAGATTCTTCCACAGCCTTCTAGATTTAAGAACTTCAAAGTACATCTACAGCTTTCTAAATATTATTAAAACCATCTGTAGGTGATCAACTGTGAGTGGGATGGGATCCCTTCCTGGACTATAGAATGCTATTATATGATCAGCTGTTGCAAATTAAACAAAAGTTACAGGCTTATAGCAAGGATAGTTGGATACAAATAGAAGTTTTGATACTTGATAGAAACAAATGTCTTTTTATAGATAATTTCCTCAGAATGTTTAACATATAGAAGGCTACATTTTAGACAGCGACTTCATTATGAAGTAATACATGAGAAAAATATAATCAATTAACTAAAGTGCATACAGTATAAGGCAGAAGAGCACTGGAGCTTTGAGAGCAGTGAGTTGCCCTCTCTACTAGTTGAAGAAAAGACAAGATGTCCTCTATTCATTAAATTCATTTTGTCACCTTGCTGAAACACTCTGCACATGCTCACCCTGGCCTATGCATCTGAAATATTTAATGCTGCAAACTATTGGTTGTATTCTGCTGAGATCCCTCAGAGAGAGAATAATTCTCAACCACAGGATCTCAAATGAGTTTAATTATGTTCTACACAGAACAGATATGCAGGGCCAATGGGTGTGGTCCAAAGTTTTAAACGCACTCATCATGGGAATTGAGATTAGATTAATCTGGAGCTTTTTAACTGTTTAGCTGTCGTGTTCTTTTTCCAGGGTGGAGTAAGCATACAATAAGCAGCTTATGTGATTTTTGAAAGAATAAATAATTGAATAAGTTAAAATGTACTATTGATTTCAATGAAAATAGTCAAACTATACATTCAGGTTTAAATACATACATGCTTTTTCCTATAAATAAATTAAGTGACTGAATATGGTTTGTAGCTTTGTCTTTGTTGGTATTCAAAGGATTTGTTCGATAATATTCATTTGATTGACCACTGCTCAGAAAATAATTGCTAAACAGTAATTGTTGATTTCCACCAGCTGTGAAAATCTTTTGAGCCTAAAAAAACTACAAATCCACAGAGCTTTACTTCAGCTGTACATTAGTGATGGGAACTTTGGCTCTTTAATGGTTGGCTCATTTAAAAAAGTCTCCTCTTTAGGCTTTAATGTCACTTAAATCAGTTTATTGCCAACTACAATATAAATGTTTACACCTAATAGGAGTCGAGTTTTAAGGAGCCACTCCTTTAAACGAGCCATTCAAAACGCAGGTGTATCGTTACAGTAGTTCATTTGTTGGGTCACACAGGGGTAACTTTCCTCTTATCAAGTAACCTATTACTTTTGTAAAATACAACACACAATATGGTTAAATAAAACTGATATATACTCACCCCCCCCAAAAAAAAACACTATTGGTAGGACTTGTTTTTAAGCTGTTTTTTTTTTATTTAGAAAAAATCCAAAAAACGGATCGCAACTGATTGTCAAAGTTCACTCTAAAAGCGGTGTTCAAACAAACAATTGGGTTACAAAAGACAAAAATCTAACTAATGCTTTGTTTTTAAAATGGAAACTGTTCCAACTACAGTTTAATTGTTCGCTGAAGCCCATGACCTCAGAGGCTGCAAACCACAAAAGAAGCACCTGCAACACATCAGACTTTAGAGAAAGTTGCTGCTTCCTACATGATCAAGTCAAAAATATTGTGGAGATAAGATGATAAATCAAACAAACATTATGAATCTCTAATGGTCTTCTAGAAGCTGTGTGTTCTACAGAAACCAAGTCAGGTAAAAAAAAAAAAAACGCAACAAATTCTATCAAGACTTATGTCAGGAGCTTGTTGATGGGTGCAAAAGCCCAGCAGGCCTTAATGTTGATGTAACGTTGAAACAATGTGGTACCCAAAAGTTGCATTATCATCAGATTATGAGTCAGTAATGAAAGTTGGACTTAGGTTACAAGCCAACACAACTTGAAACCAACTAAATGACAACGTTAGAATGATGCTAAAAAACCTAACGTTCAACTAACGTTAGCTTTCGTTGTGGTATAAACTTTGAAACTAATACCCAACCCAGAACCAATGTTAATACAACATAGTTTGCCGGCTGGGAGAGCATGTGGTGGAAATACAGCTGTTAGGCAACATCTCACCAGATATGAAAGGGGTACAAGTGTATGCGTAGAATGACTGTAGGTAAAAAATGTAACTCTGTCAGGATTAGAGCGCATCGACAATAAATTCAAACATGTCCATCTTTTTATTTTGTTGTTCTGTGATTGTTCCATGAAAATTCAAATCAATTAGCACTGCTCTTATTGCACTATATCACTATGCCCACTCTGTTACTTTCATATTTTTATCTTTTATTACTTTCATATGTTTATCTTTTATAGCCACAGTGTTTAGATATTTTTATTATTTTATTTATCCTATATCATATGTTATATGTTTCATTA
>JAUZNJ010121545.1:0-19081 GCA_034780135.1 Jordanella pulchra
CCTCTCCTCTCCTCTCCTCTCCTCTCCTCTCCTCTCCTCTCCTCTCCTCTCCTCTCCTCTCCTCTTCTCTTCTCTTCAAAGTCAAAGATTCGCTCTTTCCCTTCTTTTTATCTCTTATTTGTTGAATTTGTATTTAGATCCCAGTCTAATTTAAGCAGTTCCCCTAATTTAACTTTTCATTTCATTCTATACATAACACACATATATTTTTCCACTCATACAACTAAACATCTTTAAAAAAATATAAACTTTTCTGTTTGTGCATTTTTAAAATATGCAGCTTCATCGTTTCACTGTAAGGGGCTTATGTTTCCAGTTCTGGCACTGCAGCATATAATATATTTCGTTTTCAAAAACAAACATCAGTTCAATAGATTTAAAAAAGAGGCAAAATTTGTGCTAAAAAAAAAAAAAACAAAACAAAACAGAGAGGAACTGCTCTATTTTCTGATTAAAGACAAACTACTTGCTTTTAGAAAGAGCATTTAGGTTGAGACAATCACAATGGCATTGCTGCAAATGTAAATAATACATGAAGGTACTCTAAATTCAGAATGAAGACACTATCATGTTATGTGATGCAACAGCTGTTTAATAATGGCCAGGAAAGCAGAAGAGCGTGAGACAAGAGTCTGAAAGCACTGAAATATGCAACCATAGATGGTCATGGGAGGAAAGAATCTCAGGAGAGCTGAGTCCACCTGTCCATGTAAAACCGTCAATCATCCATTGATGAGCATCTAACTCCTTGTTAACAGATCTTGGGAAACCTAAAGAGTATGACATATTTTCCTCTTTAATATGGATCCTATAAACTAAGAACATTTTAGGATTTATAGCATAAAAACCCTCCAATGATGGAACAAAAGTGAGAGTTTGCACAGATAAACACAGAGTCAATCATGTGGTTAAGTCGGTGGATTTGATTTACTCCAATTAATGGGATTTATGAGTTTCATTTCAAGATATTACGGTGATCATTTTGTGACTTCCTCTTCAAACCAAAACCTTTGCTATGAAGCACAAGCTGCCATCTTCTTGAAACCCTGAACAGAATTAGGAAATAGATAAATAGATGGATGTCATAGTAATCCACCAAATCGTGATTAGACCACTGCCTTGCAACGCATGCGATTGAGTCGCAGAATTTGATGTATTTCACAGGGACTTCTTTGAACAGACCAATGCAAAGTAGAGAATAGTTGCAATGGGAAATTTAAAAGATGCAATCAAAGTTGGAGGTTTCTGAAGTTTGTCTCCATTGGCTTTGATAATTTAGATGTAGAAAAGTCTGATCATTCTCTGCAAATTAACTAGAACCAGAAGGATAGAGAGTGACTGCAAACATTAGATTTCAATTCTTTTCAGAGATCTTCATCTGAATTTAAGAAGCTCTGATAAAGGCCGTTCTAAACACAAAAATATGATTTGATATGAGAGAATCGATGGTAGCTCTGACTATAAGCTTGTGGTTGTGTCTTCATTTCAAGTGCAATGAATGGTTCAAGTTCTGATGAGACTTAATGTCTAGATTAAAAAAAAGAGTGTCTCCACAGCATGATGCTGCCACCACCGTGGTTGCTCCTACTTGGCTAGAGTAGCTTCTGTGTTTAGCTTGTCACAAACTTTACTTCTTTTGACTTTCCTCTGACATTTCTTTAAAATAAAAGCCAGATTTTTATGGCATGTTCACACCGATTCCAGTGACATAAATTATGACTTGTAGTAGAGCTGTCACTTGCCTGACATATTGCCAGTAATTCTCAACAGCAGATATTTATTTATTTATTTGTTTATGTTTATTAAAATGTATGTTATAAAACAATATACAAATGGCATATATAGGATAAAGGAACAAATAGCTTTTGTATTTTTTAATGATAAAGTGTCATAATATTGGTGACAGCAATTCAAACACCCTTTAATTCTAGTGTTTAGCTCTTAGTCAACACATCCTTGATCTTCAAACCCATAAAATGTTCCTTCTTCGTCTTCAGTGCCAATTTTATGAATAAACACCTTCTGACAGGGTGGGAGGTCATAGCCTTTTAGCTAATGTGTTCCCTTATATGGAATTATAAGAGCCGTAATCATGCAGATTTACATTTCTCATGAAGGCACATACGGGTGGATTGCATCACGTTTATGAAGATCATTTATGGAAATTAAGAAAGTTTCTTAAAAGCCCATTGTAGGAGAAAAAGTAAGAGAAATTTACAAGAATACAAAAATGTTGTTGCATGAGGCCCAATGCTTTCACAACTAACCACTGGAAAGCTTTTTTCTCTGCCAGAGTCTGGATTCTGTGCTGCATCAGAACCCATCCTGGTTCTGCCATAAACTGACAAGGTTTTTAACTGCCTGTTTACTGCAGCGGTTCGTTTGCAGTATAAACTCTTAGCATAGTGAAAGCAAGAAGGCGTGACCAGATGCAAGAAGATTTAAGTAGTAGAATGAGAAAAAAAAAGGAATCAAGAGCCAATCTGAAGTTGAAAGATTTTAAATGTATCTCAGGGGGCTTTGTGAAGAAATGCAGATGCACAGCTTCATTTGAACACCAAAGTAGCAGGAGAAACCCCCTGAGATAGATGTTCTTCCTTCTGCTTTTCATTGTTCTTCCAACTGTAGGATGTTTGTCGTCTTCTAAAAATGTCCAAATAAAAGCAAACCAGATCAACTGAACGTGTGAATTTTCACCCGTGTACCTGGACCTGACCTGCAGGGTGAATGGCCCTCCTGGGTAAAGCAAAACAGCATCACTTGTTTTCAGCATTCTCTGATCACATCATTGGGGTTTACTCAGGAACAGAGTCTATTTTTGAAGCACTAGAACTCTGACACTGTCATTACACAAGTTTCAAGGATAGAGCGCGCAACAAATTAGCATTTCAAAAGGTTTTGAAAGCATTTGCTCCCATCAGCACCATTCAGTCAGTGAATGAACACTTCTTTCCAGAGACATTTACAAAATCAGAAAATCACTTTTGCCACTTCAAGCCATCAGATTTGCATTTGTGCAGAAAGATGGCGTGCCTTTATAAGTCAGATGATGCTGCAAGATATTCCACATCAGAAGGGAGATACAAACACTCAAACTAGGGTTGCGGACGCATAAAGTGTAGACAATTAACTTTTTTAAAGCTATTGAGAATGAATTGCAAAGGGAATTTTTTAAAAATTGGATTAGACCTTATCTAATTGCACTTCAGGCGGATTACTTGTAATTAGTTTAAAATGTTTGGTCACTGAATTGCAGGGAATAATAAACAATCTAATAATTAGCCAGCTAGAAAAACAATGTGGCCGATAGAGTCACCGAATGAAATTTCAAACCTAACAGCTCTGTTTGCATCTGCAGACAAGTTTCTCTTGGCTGCTTAAACATGATTATTACAAAAGGCAGTGTTTGTGTAGAAATTTAAAGCTTCTTAACTAAATCTTTACAGAATTTAGAAAATTGTTTCACTTTTCTGGTAGATTTACCTAAGGACTATCAGAACTGTTTAGCTATGCCAATATGAGTACTTGGCCAAACAATGTTTTTGTTTCCCCCTGACCCATTAGGCCTTGGACTCTAACAGACTGTTGAGTACCTTGGTATTTGGCACCATGATGTTAGCAGCAGATCCTTTAAGTCTCAGAAGTTGGAGGTTACATTGGATCAAGGGAATCTGGAAGGTGAGTAAACATCTAAAACTTCATGTTGTTCATAATTCCTTTCTGAACCACATTTGGTTTGATCAGGGCACTGAACGGGGAATATAGGCTGCACGGTAACATTGACAAGGGTAGGGGTTTCACGGTAACAATGGAAGACAGCAGAAAATGGTTTGTACAGAATTGTCCCAGAGCATCCCGCTACAACCGCTTGGCTTCTTCCCATAATGCATCCTGGGGCCATATGTTCCCCAGTCAAGCTACACACACACACACACACACACACACACACACACACACCCACACACACACCTGGCCATCCTGGTAATTAAAAAGACAAGTGATTCATCAGGCAAGGCCTATGTGGTTGACTTCTAAAGCTCACATTCTGACTTTTAGCTCTTTGGCAGTGGACCAGGACTAATTAATGCAGGTTTCTGTGTTGCAATTAGAAGCGATTACATCGCAATCACTAATAGTGCAGGTTATGTAATAGTCATTTCATTGTGCACAATTTAGACACTGATATCATTTTTTAACTTTTGCAGAAACAAACAATGCAACTGAAGTTAAAAATAAACTATTAATTCAAGTTCATTAAAACACATCTGGAGTATGAAGGGGTCTGAATTTTAAAGCTATAACCAAACTCAGGACAGTGATTTGTAATCTCCCTACCAGCACATCACAGTCTCTTTTTATAGCTGATCTAGAATCTTATTCAATATTGAGACCACATCTTCCACAAAGGGTAGAATATGAACAGATTGTTAGAAGCCAATGTTTATAAGCCTGGTCTAAATGTCCTATAATTCAAAATGTATTTTTAGAACTTAAAATACTTCCTTAAAAACAAACTAATGATATTTCTGTTCATTTAAAGCACACCGTGAATGCAACGGAGAGAAAAGTTAAAGAAAGTAAAGATTACAAGATACATCACAACAATTTATGTTTTGTGAGTTCATGATAGAAAATACCAAGGGAAAGAGGACATGTTACTGCATGGATTTA
This sequence comes from Jordanella pulchra, assembly GCA_034780135.1. NCBI lineage: Eukaryota > Metazoa > Chordata > Actinopteri > Cyprinodontiformes > Cyprinodontidae > Jordanella > Jordanella pulchra. The sequence goes on from JAUZNJ010121545.1 coordinate 4,672, forward strand.
GTGGGAAATGTAATCAACACCTAACGATTTAGAGCTGATAATCACACGTATCTCTGATCCACTTTGGAAGATGAAGGGAAACTCGTGGGACAGAAAGCAGAGGCATGTCTGTATTTTCTCAGAGGACGGTACGATCAGGGTTTAAGGAGGATATCAGTAATCATGACGTGATTTTCAAACCCTCACCTGTCGACGGCAGGGTGGTAGAGCGGTCGACCGTCCTGAGGTGACAGGTAGTTGTAAAACGTAGATCCTCCCACCACCCGGATGTTGAAAAGGACTCTGATGTTCTAAAGGAAGGGAACAAAAACACAGTCAGTGGAAGCTTTGATTTTCCAGCACTTAAATACTTATTCAGAAACGTAATTTCATGGATAATGAGGACTGACGGTTCTCAGAGACCAGTCCTCAAACTACTGACAGTAACTTTAAAACATGTAGAATTAGAATGATTGAAGAGCCACAAGATCTAACTGTCTTACTATCTCACAATATTTTTGGTCAGTTGGAAATGATGCTCCGACACCTCGTGAAGAAAGTAGCTCTGAGATATAAAGGTAAGTGCTTTTTAATGGGGACTCTAAATTGTAAGAATAAGCTAGGAAGTATTTCTAGTTTTGTTGTGCTGTTTTGATGGACTTGGCAAGTAAAGATACCGACTGTTTTAAAAGTAATAAAGAACACCCCAGAACTTCTGGATTTCATTTAGCTGTACACAGAGATATGGTGGACTTCAAACAAATGGAAAAATACCAAATCTGGCTAACTGTTACCTGCTAAAGATGCTAAAGGCAAAATATGATCCATGGTTTCATGATGCTGTCACCTCTGTACGGTTCTTTTTGTTCTTTTAGGGGAAGCTAAATTGCAAATTGGAGGACGGTAGTATTTGTAAGATTTGTGTTTTATGTTGATTAAAGCCACAGCAAAATGTTTAGGATGTAGCAAAATAACCAGCAATGGATAATTTCTCTCCACTCCAAACCAAAATGCAGCCAACATCTTTGACTTTAAAAGAAGCCTCACGGCTGAATCCGAGCTGACATCAATGAGCCGTTCCTCCTCTGATGTGCTGAGGTCAGCAGGTGGTTTTAGCAGTGAAAGGGTTGGGAATCTAGAGATATTCTTTGCACTCCTGTACCAGGAAATATCTAAGGAAACGTTCCTAGAGGGGAGAAATGTGTGCTTTAATGCATGAGATCATACATGTTCTTCAGTCTGTTGTCTGCAATGAATGATTTCAAGTTCTCAGATGAATCCACATCTTCATATTTCACATGCTGCCATGTTTTCTCAGGTTTTCTGATAAGTTTTTGATTAATATCTACTGAAGGATATTCATCGCTTTTAAAAAAATAATCTTTATGCGAAACAAACGGTCTGATTTTTAAATTATGTAATAAAACTTTTCCTTCATTAAAATCATTTGCTTGAATCATGCATGCCTGAATAATCATGAACTCTACTTTCTGTCCAAGTTGGGAAAAAAGCACCATCATTCATATCAAAATGTTAAATCATTTTTCAAAAAAAAAAAAAAATCAGTTTATAAAAACTAGAAATGTTTTTTTTTTACTTTTATTGGTAAATTAACAAGATTATGGTGATGAACACATTTTAAATCCTAAATGCACTTTCCAAATATGATCCATTAGACACCAGCCTGTAAAAGGAGGTACACTTTTCTAATTAAAACACCTTTAAGGATTTTCATTTGACTACAAACTTAAACTATGACAACATGTTATGGAAAAACACATTTGTTTAGACATACCAGCCACATCAAGCTTTGACTTTTCCCAAGGTTTGCACAAATAAAAGTCATTGGCGATCAGGATCTCTGATGGGGGTGGATGTGCCACCACATTTAACCACCAATAAATTTATTTACTTTTTCTTTTTTTCCCCATTAAATACAGCAAATTGTAACACTTTTGGATATACTTAAAATTTGTGCTGTGTCAAAACTCATAAAACAGAAACATCAAAGCAGGATTAGGCGACCTCCCGCTGCTGACATTTTGGGATCTTAGGAGTTAGAACCTTATTGTCGAGTTTTCTTTTTAACCTCTGGCAAAACATAAACAACAAAAATATCAATGTCCCTCAAGACTATCAAACATACCGATCAAACATGCCTCAATTTGATTGAAAAATATGAGCTGAAAACAAAATGAAAACACAAATAATCCTCTCCTTGGAGGCAGAAGGATATTAAACTGGGATCTGCATTGATTGTACAGATAAAGGATCCAACCCTGGCCTGAGTAAGGGCACTGCAGACCAGCAGGATGTTTTTGATGACAACTACCACAGGGCAACCTTGAAAAAAAAAAATGAAAATAAAACCCCAAACTCTAGAAGCCTCTTTATAATAATAATAATAAAACCTGCTGAGGCTATATACAACATAAACTGGTCTGAAATAAATTACAGTTATAAAAAAGGTGAACAAAAATATTAGCAGAGCTAATCAATCACAAAACAAACAAACAAACAAACAAAAACTTGTAATTTTATTTTGGTAACTTTTATTATCTTCTATTATATAAAAATATATATATAAGTACCATAAAAGTCATTACCAAGTTAATAACAATAAACAGTATAAATGAATATATTAGGCAGCAAAAGTCTGGACAGTGTCCAATTGATGCAATTTTCACAGGCCTCCAGTCAGAGCGTGAGAAAATCCTTTGAAAATGGATAAATTGATTTTGAGGTTTCGGGACGAATGTTTGAACCTGACAAAACATCTGCTGGAGCACTTCAAGTATTGATTCTTCACCACAGGTTTCAAGCAATAGAGAGGATGGGTTATCAGACTTATTTATTTAGTTTGATATGAACTTTTAGAAAAGGATGAAGCTGAAAGAATCTGCTACTGGAAGTACCGAGATTTAGAAGGAAGCTAAAAAGAGGACAGAGGTTTTAGTGTTGCTACTCCCACTTTATGGAATAACCACGCTATCCAGATCAGATGCCTGATTACTTTAAGAAAGTAACAAACAAAGAAAAATGCACTTTTATTCTTTGATTTAAGGTATACCTTGAGACTTTGTTTTTTTGTTTACTGATTTGTATTCGCTGTTCCTATTGTTCTCTTCATGTCCTTTGTTTGCATTGGTTCTTGATTTTACATGTGCAGCACTTTGTTGCAGCTGTGCTTGTTTTAAAGTGCTCTATGAATAAATAAAGTAGTAGTAGTAGGAGTAGTAGAAGCTTGAATATGTTTGTTCACAAAGTCAGAATAAAAATAAAAAGATTCGGGAGCATATCTATTATATTAGCTGTCTCTTTTCATTTCTATGATGAAAGCACCCATGTACTGTATATTTTGTGGTTGTGGAGATTCCCCATGAGCAGGAATCATGCCCTCTTTTTTAACGAGTCCCTTCATTGTGCTGAATTTTAGATTCTGCCTGATGGTCTCAGCTGAAAGAACACGAGCAAAGATCAGCTTGTTTCCCTCATGTGTAAAGCTCCGCTGTCTCAGGAAATGGTGGATGCACCCCTGTGAGAAGTACTCCATTCTGGTTCAGTTCACTCCTGATCCACTGCAATGCATTTTTCAGGGAAGGAGACCAAATATGCCACCTTGCTTAGACACCTAGTTGGGGTTTGAAGGCTAAAATGAATAAAAAAAACTTTTATCTTGGGAAAAAAACAGGTTTTGGCTCAGCAAACCTGGAATTAAGCGCCGTCAGATTTGTAATAACACACTAAGCGCTGTCAATTTGTTCTTGCTGTCTTCCTCAACTATGATACTTAACTTTTAAGGACTTTTTTAATCTTTAGCAAATAATGTCTGCAACTTAAACTGGCTGAACTGAAGTTACTTTAGAGTTTACCCATAGGTCTAAAAATTTGACTTGGACTCAAGTTCATTGTCTCAGGTTGAGGTATAAGCAGTATAAATCTCATATAATTAGGGTTAAAATAAGCCAGTATGTGACAATTATTTCATAAAAGCAAATAGATTTTGAGCACAGAAAACCATTACATTTTCTCTGTTTTTTAATACTTTGGTGACAACACCTGAAAGCACCACTAGTTCTCAGTTTACAGTGTTCAGCGAGCAGCAAGTGCTGCTGTGAGCACCTCCCATATGCAACACTCCAAAAGGTGGTCGGTCTCAGCATCCTCATCGTGCAGCAGACCCCACCTGCAGTTAGTCCGCTGAAAATGAGTCACACGTGCAAATCTTCCGGATTACAAAGCAGGTGTTCAGGGTCCAGGTTTTTTTGTGTGTTTTTCTTTTGTGTTTTTCTTGTTCTGCCTCTAGATGGAGCCTACGGCTGTTTCCTATCTGACCATTAATGGGCTTTAAATGTCGCAGACTGCCAATTCCTCAACACCAGAGTGTTTACTTTTTATTGTATTCAGCGCCCTCCAGCGTAAGACCATGATCTCTAAGTGTCCAAGCACGATTTTTGATTCTTTGTTTTTTTTTCTGTCTCTCAAGGTGCTCGATCCTTCCAAGGAGCCCTGAGGGGTTTCTGTTGAGTCCTCAGTTCTTGTTCAGTGCTTCTTCAACGTTACTCACTGGTTGCCGCTCCCAGAAATCACTCCTTCCTGCAAACTCACATCTCAAACCAAGTTGTCTGCTGGCAGTCCCGAGCCTCACCAAAGATGGCACAAAAGATCACTGCGTACTAACTCAGGCCTTCCTCTCTCTGTCCATGTACACAAAGTACTGGGACCATAACAAGGTTCTTTGCCTAATTATTCTATTTTCAGCTTAGCTGAACACCTGCTTTCAGAGATAAAACATTGATTTCTAAAGTCTCTTAGGGGGCATTTAGACACTATCTACTCACTGGAGGAGTTTTTTTCATCTGTTTACAGTCTGCCAGTACTTTGCTTTATTTGCTTTTTTGGCGCCACTCACCGACTTGGAGTATAACTGTTTTTTGTGCAAAAACAACATGTAGACAAGAAGAGTAGAGTCCGTGTGAACGTCAGTACAGACTCCTAGCTGCTCAAGATTTATATGACAGACTTTTTAGAAAGTGAAACAGAGAGATTTTGTAAAACAGGTATTAAATCCTACAGGTATCCTATTTTTCAGCAGCAGTATTTCTCTAGTCATCCATCTCTCAGCATTCAGTTGTTTTAAAACAAAGATGATTTGGAGTCAAAAGTCCCATTTCTGCTTTGGAATTGCAGCCTTGCTAAAACTAAGCTTATTCAAAAGCTCTGAAATCCACTTGTAAGTATAATTTGGTGATGCAAGAAAACCACTGATCCTGTGGAGATGAAAGGTTATAAGAAATAAAGAGCTCTGAGCATTTCTCCCCTGTTTACAAAGGTAGGCGCCAACAAACTGATTATACATTATGAGCTTGGTTTTAATTAAATGGCTGGCAGCATGGGACACAAGTGAGACTGGAGATCTGAACGGGTTTGTGAATACATCTGTGCTTCCTTTTCTTCCGCTTGTCTTGGAGAGCATGGCGACATTGAGCCAGCAGTGTTCTTGCACATATTATCCTCTATATGGTGTGCAGTATGCATCAAAGTATCACCTAGATCAATGCAGAGTTGTCTATTTACATGAGTGGCATCAAGCTGCTGCAGATATTCATAGTAAAAAACAGGACAGACTTCAGGATAAGAAACTAAGAAAGCAAACTGACAATGAATCTAAAGGACCATGCATCTCAAGGGAAGTAAATAATTGATTCAACCATAAGAACAACATGACAGCATATAAGTAAACTACACTTTTCCATGTGCATTTACATCATTATTATCTCAGTGGTTTTACACTACTGACAGCAGTGGTAGAAACAAAACAAGCCTTTGTTTGCTAATCATGCTGAAGAGATTGACAGGGTGCTCAATTAAAGTTCATTAAAATGCACTTTAGTCTATCCCAGCGGAAGACACATTAGAGTCTCTCGCTGTTTGACCACATCAATAAATATGTAAGCAAGACAAATTATATCATTAAAATAACTGTCACCCTTTTAAATAGTTGAATTTAGCCGTTCACATCACCTTTAAGGCCATAAGGGGATAAAATCCAGATGCCTATTCAAGCAATATTCCTTCAGAGACATGTAGGAAAGAATGGGCTGGTTTTAGGAACTCTGAAAATTCTAGCAGGCGATGAATAGTGTGAAAATACCGGATTACAGCAAATCCGCCATGAATGGGCATGCCACATTAAATCACAGACATGGTTTAGTGGAGGTCATCCACGATCTGCAGAATCAGAGGCTAGAGGTCCTTGAACTTCTTCAAATGGGTTTCCAAGAGCGAGCCACTGCTTCCAAGCCTGAAACCACTAACACGCTGGTTTAAAGTCCAGCTTCACTGTTCTCTGGAGAAGCAAATCAATCCCTTTTATCTGGAAACCTGTCTGGGTTTAATACCTGCAGAGGGAACAATGCTTACCTGACTGCATTTTGTTAACATGTAAAGTTTGGTTAAGAAGGGTTAAAAGTGTCTCTAATGCTTGGACATTGAGCACTGCCACTTCTTCTTCTTCTTTTCCATTGGTCACTTATCTATTCAGCTCTGAAGAGGTCGAGTTAGCTCAGTTCATTTTCCATTACAATAGAGTAGTATCTCATTGGGGGTGTGATCTTTAAAAGTAATGTTCCCCTACAGCTTATAGTTAACAGATACACAGATGCACAAACACATGTAAAGGGAAGCTAATGCTACCAAGTGCTAATGCTAACTACTGCTAGCTGATAACAGTGCACATACATGTTAGCCCAATGTAAAATGATTTCATGGTGAAAGATTTCTGTTATTATAATAAGCTTTGAATACTGACACTGTCCCCTAACAATCTCTGACCGACAGTCCTCTAATGTTGTATTTTCAGTGGGACTCAGAAAGTTTTTAACCTCAAGCAAGTAGGCAGTAAAAATATTGACAGATCCACAAGACATTTTGTAATAGAAACGTCAAAAAGGTGAATCAACCAGTAGTGAATCGTTCTGAGTTGGTACTAGTGGAAAAGGGACATTAGCTCCTGGCAAAGGACCTTTTAGTCCGTCAACACACCAAGACATTTTCAGACAATTTCATACTTCTTGATAGTTTCATTGTGATAAGTTATGGCTAATAGAATGATTAGGATATTCATTAGAACACATCATACAAACCTTGAATTATAATAAATGAAAGGTGTTGTCATGTCTCCTGTGTGCATGTCTACCGTGCATTAGGACAGTTCAGCCGAGTGTGTTTTGATGTGCCGCGGAGAGACATCCACCAGCAGTTCTCTGTCTCCAGCTTGTGCTTCTTTTTCCCACCAGTTAAACCCAGTGTTACTGTGCAGGCGTGCTTTCTTCTCCCTCGAGCCAATAAACCTGTTCAGGAACAGGTGCGGCTGCCGGTATGGCAGACGCGAGCCGTGTCCCAGCTCCAGCCGGTGCTCATTACACACCCACACTCACACATGGACACTCAATACAGGTTTTATGAGTCTCAGGGATGGATGATTATTTTACTTTTTTTATTTCCTAATTAAATTACTGCCACACATTGTTGTATTATCGCTTTGAGAGACCAATAAAGGAAATACTGGCGACAATCCCTTTGATGTTACGGTGCAGGGCACTGCTTGCTTACCTCATTTTCTGCCTGCTTTGCTCTGAGTGACAGCGGTGTATTAAATTACACCCCATGAATAGATGCCTACAGGCCATTTTGGGAAGCATAATAAAGTAGTAAAAGTAAAGCAAAGCATTTTGTTATTGATAGTCACATAAATATTAGCTGATTACCTGGGCATGAGCGCCGTTGATCATCAGGTAATAGAGCTTGCTGAGAATGCTTTGTTGGAGTTGGTCCCAGGAAATAGACCGATCCTCCCTCATCAAGAATGGAGGTCCAAACCTTCAAGAAACATGAAGTGTTATCGATGACAAAAAGTGATGTGAAGATAAAAGAAGATAAAAATATACAGTGTATCCTCACTACTTCACCATATTTGGTGATTGCTCATAATGTGGCTTTAAATACCCTTTATATCACAGGCTGCACTGCCTCGTCATTCTCATTGTAATCTGCCTATGAAAGGACAGAGAAGGACGGTAAGGAGTAAAAATGGCAGCTGAGGTGAGAGGAAACCATCTCTCTGAGATGAAATGCCTATTGTAATACAAGTCTAATTGAGGGCAGCCGTCCCCTGTGTTCCAGAGATTTATTATGATGAAACCATGTGAGCACCCAGCGCCAAGCTGTAACTGGGCAGAGAGGGAGAGAAAACCACCTTTTTATAACAATAAACTATAACAATAAGGCTTTAACATATAAATAACACCTCATTATTGTTTTCAGTCATTGTTGGTTTATCGAATCACCCCAACAGAGGTTAGTGTGAATATAGCATTATTATACATCTATAAAAAGACAAAAAAGGAATTTATTTCAGATATTCTATTCAAAAAAACATTCCCGCACACAAAGTGATACTTTACTATTTTTTTAATAAATAGTGTATAATATATCCCTAAAATGGTCAATAACAAAGGATTTTATTGTAGATTCGTCTTTTTTTATGCTATACTCCATATATGGAACAGCTCTGCTGAGGTGTTAATGAAACTCTGGGTGCTCTAACAGCAGCGGCCGTTGTCTGATTAGCCCTGATAAGACTCGGCTGATCTCCTCTCTGGCTCAGGAGCAGCTTAACGTGAGGAATGTGACAATCTCAGCCTGTGTCCTTAACACGTCTCTTGCAGCTCTGACACCGGCGACAGTTCATGCTTTGTGAAAACGATTACCCTTCAAATAAATGCAGTAGATCAAATAAAGCCTCTCTCTACAGCCTGAGAATTCAGGAATGCATGTTTGTGTTTTCCTCTGCCTCCACGCAGAGAACAGGCAGAAGAGTGTGACCGAAGTGAAAACATCACAGTTTCGACACAAACTTTCAATAGAGATAAGAACAGGGAGTGATGGAGTGTTTTCTTTTGCACATTAAACACGGTTTCGCAGATCAGAGAAATAAACAAAGTAGAGAGTCTCCCACTGGTTTTTGGTAATATACCCAAGTTATTATTTCAATAAAGAATGAGAACCGAGTATGTGGCTCCAATGTCATGTTCTTGGCTCAGCTGGGCTCTCCAGCTGTCATCTGATGAGGGGTGTGGGTGTGTGTGGGTGGATTGAGCAATGACAAAAAGGCATCTGAAGGAGACAAGAGATAACGGCCCTCATGGATGGGATCAAACTTTTCCTCTGCGGTGTTGGCCTGCTCACTTTTATCGATCTCTTTGGGCCATGACAGTGAGACAGCTGTGATGGATCTCCTCTTGGTGCCAGATGTTGGAGCCCTGGGTCGTTTTATTTGGACCTAATCTCACTGAGATCCAAATTAGTTTGAGTTTTTTCAGTAATGGAGAACTTTAAAGGCTTTTTAGGGGTTCAGAGGAGAGAACTATACAGTAAAATGGGTATATTCTTTAAGTTCTTTTTAGCATTCTCAAAGCTTTTTTATACCCTTAAAATAAAATAATAAAAACAACATTACATTAAATTGTAAAAAAAATAAGAGATGACACAGCATATTGAATATATTAGTGCAAAATTCACTTGTTCCTATTTTATACATGACATTAATTGCCAATAACACCTTTAGCTTGTATAAGCCTCATCAGATATGTTTACATCTGCAAATGTCCTTGATTCGATTTAAAAGTGTTTTGAATAAAAAAATAATAACAGAATAAACCATTTATATTGGCCTTAAATCAAACAACCAGATCATGATGTGTGTTTAAGGTTTTGTTCAGAATAGAAACACTCTGATAAGAAAAAAAGCTGTTAGATTTCCCTAAAAAACCACAGAAGAAATGTTTTACCTTCACAGCAAAAAAACCCCAAAAGACAGCAAACGCCCCAGTGTTTTGGATCTGACTGTTCTGAGGGCCCAGAATGGATCGATGCCAGGTTCTGAGAGCAGCTGAGGTGTTATTGCTTTACATAACTGAGCTTCAGCCTGCTGTGTTTTAGAATGTGAGAGCAGAAGGAAATTAACTTTTCTGCGAGCTTCAAACTCATCCACTGTAGGTTTTAAATGTAGTCGCACTAGCAGCTGCTTCATCATGATGGGAATCTGTATCTGACTCAGAAACTTGTCGTATTTAGTTAAACCAGCTCGGTTTGGACGGTTTGACTCAGGGTATCTTCTTTTAAAATAAAAAAAAAACACCTCTACGTTTGAGACTAATCGGCAACATTTTAGCATAACTTCTTTGAATAAGGAATTGTAAGACTTGAGACTTTGACGCCTGTCTTAAAGGTGTAACATACGTATGTTATTTTAGGTGTTTTTTTATCTAGGTGTAAATCAAGTAAATCTTATAACCTAAGGACGACAAATTAGAAATATTTAAAAACCCATTGTTAGAAATGTTAATCAAAAAATTGTGAATTTCTCCGCTGTGAGATCAATAAAACTCATCTAATCTAATCTAAATCATATTAGTGCCTTGATGTATCTCCTTACCTGTTGCTAAGTTTTTTTCTTTATAATATTTACCTAACAGTCTGCTGGCCTCTTCCAGCCGCATTGCACACCAGCAGCAGGATCTTGACTGGCACACCATGGTTGAGAAACTCTGATGATAATGCTCCAGAAGAAGGTAACCTTTGACCCTCAGGACCAGAAGAATAAGGGGATGATGGCAAGCTGTGATGATACCCTGGGTGGTGAGATAAAAAACTAGTTGTTGTATCATAGCACATACAGTTTCACACATTCTGTTAAAAAAAACTAAAACAAATGGTAAATGCTTTTCTAAACGGAAAATTATGAACCTCGAAATGACAGAAACAGACTAGGAAGGAGTAGGGTGGATTGTTGTGATATAAAAACGAGGCAGACAGCAGCTTTCTATTTGAAGAATTGTGATTCAGTTGGGGAACAGATGGACCAATGGCTGCCTCTTCTATCAGCAGGAGACCTCATCTGATGCTGCTTCTGCTGCACACCGTGTCCTGGTTGGACGCAAGGCAGCTACTCCTCTGTTCCACTTGTGCTTCTTCCAGCGCAGAGGACTGTCAGACTGAGAGGAAAGCTGAAGTTACACGATCCTGGGAGCTCTGTGACGTCAAAGTAGACAACCGGTTTTGTCATGACAGAAGCAGCCAAATCAGGATCTTGTCACGTAAAGTAATCTTGAGAGAAGTTCAATGTGATAAATCACATGGTAAATTAAACATTTAGACACTCGCGCATCGTATTGATTGGACGCGACAGCCGGCCCTTCCTAAAACCACTATGTTTTATTAAACACCAATGATTCTTGATTCATCACTGACAAAACAAATGCCACGGCAGACTTCCTCATAAACCACCAAGCCTCTGTTTGGGCATGCCTTAGTTTACACAAATAACTAGCAAAGCCACTGCAGAATAAAGAGCAAAGCCAATTCAACGCACCAAAGCTTTATCGCCTCGCTTCTGGTCGTAGTGTCTTTCCCACGAGAGGAAGCAGAACGCTAATTATGCAGTCTTCCACTTCTTAATGTCTCTCTAATCAAGGAAGTGAGAAAATTTGCCTAATCATGTGCTTAACTTTAAATTAGCAGCAAACTCTGAAGCAAAACAAATCATGAGTTTCAAATGAAACGTGAGGAATTGACACTGACCGACTGAGTTCACCTTTAGCTCTGCCCTATTAAGAAGAACCATACAGACACTGGGTCAGAACCAAAGTGACTTGAGACATTTTCCCCTTTGGAGAATCTATACCTGAATGAAGTAGAGGGGTGTGAGTACTGCTGAAGGCTATCTTGTCTGGATCCCTGGGCTCTGCTGGGGTCTCCTCCTCCAGAGAAGGTGCCATATTGAGAAACTTAAGGTTTTAATTGCAAAAAATACAAACAGGGAAACCACTGTACTGTAGGCTGGGAAGACCACAGCAGCCTCTTGGAGGAAGGTTTGGGTGTGACCACTAGCTGTCACTGATAGCTAGTGGTCACACCTTGCCTCTTAGGAATCCATGTAGAAATAGCTGGCCCCTACATGTGGGCCCAACCAGCAGAGAGGGATGTAAAGGTGAGACCCAATTAAGTTCATGATCTTCAAAGATTCCAAATTGAACATGCAGTTTGTTTATGAGTGGGTGTGTTGGGGGTGATTATGGAAGCCCTGAAAGGCAAGTGAGAAAAAAATATTCTGATTAATAAAATCTTTTCATTTTTCTCATTTTTTTCTATCCTGAAAAGCAAAGTACAAATGTCTAGATAAGAAAAGATGTTTTTCAGTAATTATTTTTGTTTGCTTTGATAGACAGCCATTAAAACAAATCTAAGGGATTCGAAATCTCCTGCAGCCGGATGATATGAAATATGCAAATTGGCCAATAACGTCATCTAACGTCTTCATGCACCTTTTAGGACAGCCAATAGCACCTTTTCTTGCTGAAGAGTTGACAACACTGACTGGCATGTGCAGGGCCTGTACAGACCTGTTGCCTACATTAACCTGTTGACCTTTGTTGCATGTCCTCCCCTCTCTCTCTTATCCCATTTCCTGTCTGCCTACTTTCAAAAATCTTTGCAGAGATGCTTCTATGAGTGCTCTGGGTGTTTCCTCTAATAAAAAAACATGTATCATGTTCATGTTTGCTCGCAGTTAAGAGTGATCCCTGAGCTACACAGAAATGCTTTCATCATGTGAAATAGAGAAATTTACAATTTACAAAACTCAACTAAAAGTTGACTTTGTTTGGTCAACAAACCTGTTGATGCTAATCTTGTTCTCTGGAAGGGCATGGAGCAAATTCTTTGTAGCTACAGAAAGCTTGTGAACTCAGCATACCTCTGAGTTTTCAACCTAAGACACAGAGACCCTGGTTAAACCACACTAAGCACAACCAGTAAGCCCATAATTAAACACCTCCACATCACAGCAAGTGTTTTATTTTAAATGCACCGCTTAGGGAAGAGAAAAAGCATTTAGTGAAATTATTGTCTATAAAATAGAGGTAACACATACAGAGTTTATTTAGACTCAAATCTTGTATAATGGGTCTTGTTTTTAGAGAAAACAACATTTGGCGGCTGTAAAAACGCTAATTTGCATTCCAGCGTCTGAAAAGCTCATTTATTTTCTGTATAAATTAGGTTAAAAATGAAAGTCTTGAGTCTGATGCTTTCATCACATGTACAGGAGAGGTAATATCATTCATGGGTAATTTTATCTCCTTAATTGCTTCACAGTCACATTTAATATTTTCAATTAAATTAACACAACAGCTAAGGCCCTGTGGCTCAGTTAGATTGATGTTAGCAATGACAAGCGTTTCATAATTTTCTCAGTAATGCGTCGAGCTAAGAACACATTTAAACAATAAGATCAAAATCTTGTCACATATTTTATTGCTGCTAATTACCAACAGCTTTTTCAGCTCCTGGAAGGCTGCGAATGCTCACACTAACATGCACACACATTCGTACCCAAGGGCCTGCAAATTTGTGGTGAGGTAGAAGGAAGCTGGATGAAAGGTTTTTTCTTGAATCAATACAAGGATATGACCTTTGCTGTTTTTCTTAATTTTCTTTTTTTTGCAGTAGCTTTCTCCTTCTTTATTTGAACATTAGAATGAATAGATAATACATTTGCATGCTGCTACAACAGACCCTATAAAACTAAATTATGTAATAATGTCATAATAATCAATTTAAACTTTAAAATGTAAAAAAACGTTACTACAATAGAATCTTGAAAAACATATCACCTCAAAATTTTATAAAATCCACAGACCCATTTTGCAGTAATTTCTGCTGCATTATGTTATAAAATTAATACATTTTGCTTGGCTGTTAAGAAGTTCACGGTGCCTTTCCTGTCTATATTGAAAAGATTCATGAACAAGCCTTTTACTTATGTGGACATTTCCCAACAAACGTCTACACAGCATAGCTCAGAATGTTTTAAACTTATTTTCCAAGTGATATAAAGTCTTCAATCTCCCTGTTTAGTAATTTGTTGATAAAAAACAATCACATTACAAACCAGTTTGTGCTGAATCAATCCTGGGTGGACGGAACCTCTAATATTACACATAGTGCAGGTGAGTATTTAGGTCTTGGAAATGTCGTTAGTACTCTTCAATTTAGATTAAAATAGAGATTAATTAAATCAGATGCTTTTCTGGAATATTCTGCTTGTATTGTGTTAATAACACAGATTGTTCTGGTCACTACTGCTTTGAAAAAAAAAGCTGAATAAGCAACAAAATCATCAAACTTTGGCTGTTATAAAAGAAGGATTTCAAGGCTTAACATTTTTTAAATAAACACAACATTTATTATATTGATTAGAGGAAAAAAACTATTTTGTGATACAAGTGATACCAGCACCTGGACTCCCCAGCCACCTACGCCAGGATCCTGTTTGTGGATTTTAGCTCTGCCTTCAACACCATCATCC